>OY720454.1:24877812-24990312 GCA_963082715.1 Harpalus rubripes | reverse complement strand
AGATCATTTATCCCTTTAAAAAAACGGTTCAGGGTAAATATGTGCTACTCTGAGCTGATTTTATGGGTAAAATGAAAACGGCTTTAGCTATTAAAAATTATCACTAATTTAAAATTATTTCTAAAATCTGCAAAGAATAATATGTTCAGCACGGCCTCTGCTGTAACTCTGATATTTTAGTGCCTAGTTAAAAATATAACTATTTTCTATTACCAGTACAGAAAATAGCACTTTTCCTATGCCGAAAGTTACGCATTTCCCACAGTCGTGGGTTAAAGTGCGAGAAATTATTTCTGACATATTCCCATGCTTTACAAAGCCCGAAAGTTATTCATTTCCCACTGTCGTGGGATAAAGTGTGAGAAATTATTTCTCGCACAAGTTGCCAACTTTAAAGTTCAGTTAATTATTAGAAAAAAATTATGTTCTTTATTAAAAATAAATAATTTATATCTTACCAAAGAGT
Organism: Harpalus rubripes; assembly: GCA_963082715.1. Lineage (NCBI taxonomy): Eukaryota > Metazoa > Arthropoda > Insecta > Coleoptera > Carabidae > Harpalus > Harpalus rubripes. Next base: position 24,989,846 of record OY720454.1, on the reverse strand, counting down.
GTAGTCGTAGAAAAATTATAGTGTGCTACTCGTGCAGAAACACCTATTGCCCACTTGTGTGATTCCAGCTCTCGAATACGTCTCGTGCTGAAACTCGCACACCTCGTGGACAATAGGTGCTTTTCCGCAGTTAGTGCACAATAGACTAATTTATATACTTAATAGAAAATAGTTATTTTGATACATAGGGAACAGTAAGGTATCGTTACCAACGGAACTGCATCTAGTTAAAAATAGCTATTAAGTAGTTAGTGACGTTTTGTTTGTTTTACTATGAATTATTGTTTACAAACGTTGATGTTTATTGTATTATATTTATTAATTAATTTAAAATTAACAAAATGAATACATTTTAAGTATATTAATAAAGGTTAACATACAAAAACAGAACACACGTGCCTGATGATACATGACAGCCAAAATCAACAAATGAAAATAATAAGAATTAATTTATTGAACTATTTAGAGTGGGATGGGATATAATAATTTATTATAGATACCTATATGACAAAATACACAACAATGATTCTATTTATTAAATTAGTAACATACTACTGACAAATTTATATACCAAATATTGGCGCGACGATTGGATAGGATTTCGTATAGGAATGATTCCAGTATTACTGGGAAAATAAATTACATTTTATTTCCTGAATCATTGCGGTCGTATAGTCTGTACGCTATAAATTAAATTTTATTTATTGAACAATTCATTTATTAGATATTCGTTTCTTGAAAAGCAATGTCATTCATAACTCAATTCTAGCTTCAAATTTTTGAGTTAAGTTATACTTCATTGTTAATTACACAACTAACGACTAACAGACAAATATTATTTTGTCATTTGAAATTTCAACCAGCGACATAAAAAATATTGTAAAAGTGTATTATAGACGTAAGCACGACTCCTGAAACTTGGCACACTTAACTGCACATTGTAACCACGGATACGTATCAAATATATATTGGAAAATAAACCTTGTCAAAGTTAATAACGTGTTTAACAATACGAGTATTTTATACAACTGGGCCTTTATCTGCAACTTCATGCACTGTGTGCAACTTTTCATTATTTTTGTGTGCAACTGGTTTTATAATTGTTTCGAATACTAGTTGCTGTTACCTACAACAGGCTGATGTGTTGGGAGAAAAATATAGCATTTGTTTGGTGTCAACGTACTTAGTTAAATTTAAAGGTAACACATTCATACAATATAATATAATGAAATGGATTAATGAAAACGTTCATCTTACTGTAGGAATAGAGATTCACGGACTTGGCTTGAAGCTTGAAAGCTTGACTTGGCTTGAAAAATCGAGCCAAGCCTACCGTTCAAAAAAGCTTGATTTTTCAAGCCAAGCCAAGCTTCTGTTTCATCAATCCCAAGCCAAGCCTAACTTTAAGAAAAGTTTGAATTTTCAAGCCAAACCAAGCCTGTGACTGTCAAGTAGCTTGATCGAAAACAAGCTTTTTCAAGCTTGTCATAAGAATTGTTGACGAGGTCAACAAAACCGTAATTTTATGGTGCTAACGTACTTTTATTTTGCTTCGGTCGGCACAGTTTTGTGAATTTCTAAGAACTGGGGTTCCAACAGATTAGTTGGCTTCAAAAATTTGTAAATAGGAAAGTATGACCTTAATCATCCTTATGCACAAACTAGTTATTTTCTCAATCTGAACCTGAACCAACTAATCGCACACTTTAATTTGCGCACACAATCAAGTATAAATAAATTTATTGTTATTGAATTTATTAAAATAAATAATGATAATTTAATTGTACTGTTTTATCGTTTACATTAATTTAAAATATATGATGAAAAATTATATAATCATTACATAGGTACAGAACTTTGATTTCCAAACTAAAAGAACTATTTTTAAATTTATCTTATTATATTTCGCACATAATTAATATTCATTAGAAATTTAAGTATCTTGGTTTTTAAAACTATGCTCTATCCGTTTTAACTATAGAGTGGTGTGAAGATAGTTGCAGTTTGATCTTGTTGTTTGATTGGATAATATCGTGATATTAACCAATCAAAACCAAAATCAAACTGCACCTATCTTCACACCACTCTATAGTTAAAACGGATAGAGTATAAGCAGCATCAAGCTTCAATAAATATTTTTTTTTCATTTATAGCACTGCTACAAAAATAATTTTGGTGCATTTATAAGAAATAATAATATACTCAACATCACAAGGTGAATTAAGTGACAGACTATGTATGATGATGATGATGATGATGATGATAAATATCATAGTTGCATTTTGTTAAATGTTTTTTTTTATGTCTTTGCCAGCAATGGGCTTACAAGTTTTATTATTTAAGTATTTCCGAACTATAGAGACGAGAAAGTTTTTGTTTATGTATATTTACAAATATTTCAATACTATTTTTAGCACAACCGGTCACTGGCTCAGTCCCCAAATCTCCCCCTAATAAAACGACCCTATTTGAAGCAGGTGTATAATATAAAATAAAAATAAAATGCGACAAAGAGTGTATTCTCTTTTATTTCCTTGATTCAAGTTTTCATTCTTTATATAAATGAAATAATAACAAATAAATATCTGTATAATCACTAGTTTTGAAGGTGCCAAATCTGCTTTTATTCGCAAATTTCAATAATGATGACATGCCCGTATCGTTGAGTATATTTACTAATATGCTGTTTGACAATTGAAAATAACGTACTTTTCTAACATGATTCTGTAGAATTTTATAGCATTAAAAATAGAAAGATACAAGTATTTATCTCATGAACAAACAAAATTTCGAGGAAATACATGTCTATAGGGTTTTACGATTTCCAGCTGTGGGTATTTAAAATACAAAAGGGATAACAGAATAACAGGTCAATTTCATCCCATTGGACATTCCAAAATTATGTATTTATTTGAACACTGTTCTTGAGTATTTGGCGTCGATTTTTTGTTATTTATACAGGGTAAATATGAACTATATATTATAACAAACTTTAACAGTTTGCTGGAGAAGTCATTTCGAGTGAAAATGGAATTATGAACATAGATCCTTTTAATTTTAGTTATTAAAATAAAATACAATAAAGTCAAGTCAAACTAATACATAAACCTACTTGAATGACTGCAGCCAATAAAAATTATAAAAGTAACATAAAAATTGCAAGATAATTTTTTAATAATAATAAATTAATGTCGATTGTGTACTCTCAAAAATAAAACAGATAAATAACGGGTACATATCAATATTTTTATATTTTACCGTTTTATTTTATTTTACGTATAGTTATATATTCAATTTATGTAAAACAAAACGTGATTTATTCATAGTTACAACAATACAATAAAACAACGATAATACTTTGGTACACATGATATAATGATACATCGATATACCAAATACATCAATATATCGGGTTTATCAGTTTACATCGATATATTTAATTTATTTCACATCGAATATTGACATTCAAATCTTGATACCAAACAGCCATACTACTTACTGGTTTAATTTAAATGTTCAAGGCCCATATATACCGGGTGTCTTAGGCCGACCGACACATGGGCGATTAACATGTAAAATTAGTTAATTGTGAATAGTATCTCCCCAGTGCAAGATATTAAGATGAAATTTTGCATGCTTATCCGGGGATACTATTTCTATGGATTTCAATTCAAATCAGTCAATTTACAAGTGTAATATTAGAATAAATTAAGAAAAATTGTGGAAGTACTATGAATGTTATTCATATCTTGAAAATAATAGTATCTAAGCAACAGCTCTGATAGAGTAGGGGTAACGTGGGCGCTTCACAATTTAGAGAGTCGGGTTCGAAACCAACCGACAGCAATATTTATTTTTTAATTTTTTCTTTTCAAAATAATTTTTATTATTAGTATGTTTTTAATCTTTTATTAATATTTAATTTAATAAAGTGGATACATTGTACGTAACAAGATTTATTTATTTAAAAAATATTTTATTATTTGCTTTATTTATTATTTATTTATTTATATTTGTTTTATTTACGTACAATGTATCCACTTTATTAAATTAAATATTAATAAAAGATTAAAAACATAATAATAAAAATTATTTTGAAAAGAAAAAATTAAAAAATAAATATTGCTGTCGGTTGGTTTCGAACCCGACTCTCTAAATTGTGAAGCGCCCACGTTACCCCTACTCTATCAGAGCTGTTGCTTAGATACTATTATTTTCAAGATATGAATAACATTCATGGTACTTCTACAATTTTTCTTAATTTATTCTAATATTACACTTGTAAATTGACTGATTTGAATTGAAATCCATAGAAATAGTATCCCCGGATAAGCATGCAAAATTTCATCTTAATATCTTGCACTGGGGAGATACTATTCACAATTAACTAATTTTACATGTTAATCGCCCATGTGTCGGTCGGCCTAAGACACCCGGTATATATATATATATATATATATATATATATATATATATATATATATATATATATATATATATATATATATATATACCTACTTTGAAACTAAAAGAAATTAAATAAAAACTATTATATATGCGTGCGAAAATGAATTCGCGCATGAGCATTATAAAGCTTGAAAGGCTTGAAAAAGCTTGAAAAGGCTTAAAAAAGCTTGACAAAGCTTGAAAAACAAGCCAAGCCTAAAATGTTTAAAGCTTGAAGATTTCAAGCCAAGCCAAGCTTTGTATCCATCAAGCCCAAGCCAAGCCTAACTTTAAAAAAGCTTGACTTTTCAAGCCAAGCCAAGCTTTTTTATTTCAAGCCAAGTAGCTTGGCTTGGTGAATCCCTATGTAGGAATTGGAATATATGTAGGAAATAGAGTACAGTAAAACAATTACTAAATATACCGTATTCTATTTCGTACATTTATTCTAACATAATGTAATATTAAAATAAGCGTGTAAAGACGGCGTGTTTCTCACAGCGCTCAAAGCGATCTTCATTGCTCGGATCCTGAGGTCGTTGGTTCGATTCCCACCAGAAGCTTGGATGTTTCTGAGTGTTTTCAAATATATTTCTCTAAAAATAACAACATAACAATAACCGAACCTAACGCACAAAAGTCATGCTTGGATAGCTCGAGCCAAGTTTTGTGCGTTAGATTATTGTTGTTATATTTAGAGAAATATACTATTTCTGTCGTCAGAAATGAGACGTCATAACTGAAGTCGTGATCAGACTTCGGTCGCGGTCCCACTGTCAGTACGCAAGACATGCCGTTATTTAAAAGAAAACTTAAATTTAGAATTTCAGATAAGTGATAAGCTAAACATTTTTGTATTGAATGAATGGATTTACGCCAGCACTTCGCTTATCTTCCCTAGCTAAATTGGTATAGTAGCGGCAAATAAACAACTCGGTTATCCCTTACTTGCATTCATATCAAATCGAATTCTAGAAATATAAATGAGATAAATATGTTCATAGTACATACTATACCTACATGTAAGTAAAAACTTTGTTTATATATTTAATATTAATTAGTGTTGTGAAATATATCATAAATGTAGTGAGAACAAAATGTTACAATTTAGTTACCTACAATACAATACAAATTTAAAGGCCAATTCTGAACAAATCTGTACGTCTTACAGATCTGTAAATCTGCAAAAACCTAACAAAAACGCATCTATTTTTGTTGATTAATATACAATTGTTCATAAGAGTTGCAGCTTTCGTTTCGAATTTGTTCATTTCTTACAGTTGCATAGATCTATAAAACTTACAGATTTGTCCAGAATATAGCCATTAGTTTTATGAGTCGATTCTGTTAATCTGTAAAAAAGTAACAACACATCAAATCTTGTTGGTTAAAATAAAATTATACATAAGAGTGGCAGCTTTCGTAGCAATTTTTATTTACTGATTTACATATCTGTAAGATTTACCCATTAGAATATATAATTATCATTACTTATCTTATTTATTTGTAGGATATTTTCTTGGATTCAAAGTTCAAAGCTTCAATTGGTTTTTATATTTAATCCTTTATTATTAATAATTAGTATTTGACTACGTTTCGGCCTTGAATAAGGCCATTCTCAAGTCTGTATTGTGATAAAATTATGAGTATAACAATAAATATATAAATTAAATTTGGCTTACCAGAACAATTGTGGTTTAGATATAGTAAAATTTTGTCAAAAATAATAATTAATATGGTATTAGTTTATATTTAATGTTGTTAAAACCATATTAGAGTCAGAAACATCACAGCCTGCGCAGGTTGCGCAGTTAACTGAAGACAATTTTTGGTTCTACATGAAAGTTACAAATCAGTACATTGGAAGCCACAAGTATTTTGTTCTCATAATAGAAGCCGAAACGTTGTCAAATCCTAATTCTTAATAATAAAGGATTAAATATAAAAACAAATTGAAGCTTTGAATCCAAGGAAATATCCTACAAATAAACTTCCACAGCCTCGGAAACTTCTATTACAAATTATCTTATTTGTGTTTTATAAAAGAAATTCTAATGTATAAATAATAATAATATTACAAAGATAATGGCCGCTAGTATGAACAAGTGATTAAGGATGATTAGCGAGCATTTGATTAGCATTGTTTTATTTGTCAATTGTTTTAGGATTATTTTAGAGAACATAATTCAAATCAAAAATGCATACAATAAATTTTTCTATAACTCTTATTTGAAATATCAACCTAATCTGGAATCCGACAGGGTTAGGTTGTTTAAGGGAACTACATCATGGGCAGGAATTCACTTCAACAGGTTCTCTACTCTACTCTACTCTATTGCTTCAAATAACTGTAATCAATTAGTCATTAGTAATCCGCTGCAATGAACTTTGAACACTCAAAACATACACCAGAATGTTAGGAGTTAGTAAATGTAGGTAATAAGATACTTATCAAACAAAACGTGGGCCATAAGTAATTTGTAAATGGAAATAAAAGAAAAAAATGTTCATTAATTTGACATAAAACTTTTTCATAAAAATTAATAATATATGACTATAAAATACTATATTATAATATATTATAACGGTAAATTTCGAGAAAGCGTTGTAAAACATGTGAGTCACGTTAGATGGCGCTAAACCTGATATGAATCTAAAACTCATTGGAAGTTAGTACTATGTTTGTGTTGAATATTTTATACTTATTGTTAGCATTTGAAATTGGAACTACTCGTACTTGTACATTACCTTAACCTAATCTAATTTTTCATTAGATCAGTGATCAATCCATAACCAATGAATTTGGCAGCGGGCAGCTGTCAGAAATAAATTGTATACATATTTTAGTCAATGATGAGGCCATGGATAAAATAATATATAATAATAATTTTTTAAAAATATTCAAAAGTGAGGTTAAAATCACAGCTACCCTCTGCTTATGACGTCATGTTGGATTGCATAATACTTAAGTTTCCGATTAATTTCAGATATGGAGTCCTCTCATAATATATGTATAAAATACAGACAAATCAGAAATATCACTTTCTTTTAAAACCGCGAAATACGTATTATTAATTTTAAAACAATTACGTTCTTCCAAAAAGTGTAAAAACGGTTTTTTACGTGTCATAATCTCAATACTATAATATTATTTTATAGAAAACAGTATGAATTAGTAACTGTGCTCACAAAATACGGCAACGCATTCTTTATCAGCAAAAATCATGTTTTCTTTCCTGTTCGCTAAACATTTAATAAAATATTATATTTTCTCAATTTTAAGGTCCTAAAAGATGGGTCTCCGAGTACAAAATTTAATTTTGAAAATAAAGTCACTCTACTCTTCATATCAGATCTAGGGATTCACCAAGCCAAGCTACTTTGCTTTAAATAAAAAAGCTTGGCTTGGCTTCAAACTTCAAGCTTTTTTGATGTTAGGCTTGGCTTGGGCTTGTTGGAAACAAAGCTTGGCTTGGCTTAAAAACTCCAAGCTTTAAATATTTTATGCTTGGCTTGATTTTCAAGCTTTTTCAAGCTATTTCAAGCTTTCAAGCTTCATAAATGCTCATGCGCACCAGTAGTAGTTGTTCGGTATCAAGATTTTAATATAAATATTCGATGTGAATTAAATTAAATATATCGATACACGGATAAATCCGATATATCGATGTATTGGAATATTGATGTATCAATATATTGATATAATATGTCGATGTTTCATTGTATCGTAACGATGTATAAATCACGTTTTGTTTTACATAAATTTATTGTGGTGCAATTGAAAATATCTTCTTATGCGTAAAGATAAACAAAACGATAAAATAAATTTTTTAAACTTACACCAAGTGTTTGTTCTTTGTAATTATTAAAATATAAAAATATTGAAATGTATATTTTATTCATTTATTTTAGTTTGACAGTAAACAATCAACATACATTTATGATCTTTTATTAAATATTTACCCTACAATTTTTATGTTTCTTTTATTATTTTTGTTAAATACATTCTTTCAAGTAGGCATATGCACTAGTTAGACTTTATCATATTTTAATAACTAAAATGAATAGGACTTAAGTTCATAATGCTATTTTTACTCGAAATGACTTCCCAAAAACTGTTAAACTTTGTCATACTATATAGTAATATTCAGCCTGTATATATAAATAAAACTCAAGACTACAAAGACGCAAGAACAGTGTTCAAATAATTACATAATTATTTTTCAATGTACAATGGGATGAAACTGACCTGAGACTGACCTTTTATACCTACTTCAAATACATCTGGAAATCATAAAACCCTACAGACAGATATTTCCCCGAAATTTTGTTTGTTCGTGACAAATACCTACTCGCCTCTTCCTATGAAATTTGTACTGATTTTTGAGCACGGAATCATGTAAGTTAAATTACATAAATATAATAACAGTAATTATGTCCAAATTCAAATAGCACAAAAGTAAATACCCTCAACGATATGTCGTCATTACCGAAAATTGTGAATAAAAGCAAATTAAAACCCCCAGAACTAGGTAATAAGTTCTGATTATATATGTATTTGCTTATTTATTAACTCATATGTATGGAAACAATGAAAACTTGTATCAAGGTATTATTTAAAAGAGAATGCTCTCTTTGTCGGTACATTGTTATTGTCTATTATACCTGTCACAGACAAGATCAGTATATTAGGTACATTAGGGGCTGAGCTAAAAATAGCATTGAAATCTTTGTAAATAAATATACATATCCAAAAACAGAAATTGTCTCGTCTCTATGATTCGGAAATACCAGAATAACAAAACATTGTATAAAATGCAACTTTAAAATGCAATAATTATCATCATCATACGTTGCGGTGTTGAGTGTATTATTATTTCTTATAATTTTTATTCTGCAGCAAAATTATCTCTTTGTAGCATTCCTATAAAAATTTAAATGAATATTGATTAGGTTTATGTGAAATCTAATCAGATAAATTTAATATTTTCTTTTATTAAAAATCAAATCAAATTTCTTAAAGCTTTGAGCTTATAATTAATTCCAGTTACTTAAAAATTGAAGTATTTAAATATAAATTTTTAAACAAGACACGTTTAACTTGACTATAATACGTATTTAAAAAAAATAGTTTTATATGTAATGATTGACATTTGCAATAAATTTTGTATTATCATTTTTCATCATACATTTTATATTATTATTTATATATGTAGGTAAAGAATAAAACAATAAAATTATATTATTATCATTTAAAAACTTTTTCAACATGTTATAAATTTAGTTTGTACTTGATTGTGTGCGCGAACTACAATGTGCGATTACTTGGTTCAGATTGAGAAAAAAAGAATGATGAAGGGTATAGTTTTGAAGCTTACTAGACTGGCAGGTAATGAAGGCTTGTCCTTTTTAAAACTCCAATTCTAAGAAGTTTGCAAAAATGTGCCGAAGCAATGAGAAAGTACGTTACTACCATAAAATTACGGTTTTGTCGGCCTCGTCAACATTTCTTAAGAAAAGCTTGAAAAAGCTTGTTTTCAAGCAAACTACTTGAAAGTCGAAGGCTTGGCTTAAAATTGAAGCTTTTTTACATGTTAGGCTTGGCTTGACTTGGGCTTGCTGGAACAGAAGCTTGGCTTGGCTTGAAAGGACATGCTTTTTTGAAGGGCAGGCTTGGCTTGATGTTTCGAGCTTTTTTAAACCAAGCCAAGCTAAGCTTTCAAGCTTCAAGCCAAGCCCGTGAATCTCTAATCACATCGTATATTAGTTTAAGCTTGTTAGATTGGTTCTGGGGCACATCACCAAAAATTAAGTCACTAAAGCGGATTTTTATTCCGGGTGCTCAGTTGAACCGCCCCAAAAACATATAGTGTGTGTGCGCCCCTGGATTAGTTTATGGATATATCTACCTGTTCAGAACAAGTGTAAATGAACAGCACAAACTCTAGGTTTCTAGCATAAATGTAACAGTATTCAAGAATATTCAAACTAATAGGGGCTAGGTATTTGTCGTAAAATTCGAAAAACGACATAATTCCAAATAACTTGGTATAAACAGTGGTTTCCAGTAAAGCGTGAAACGTATAATCTGATAATAACTAGTTATATCATAGAAATTTTATGGAGACAAACTTTAACATATCTTAACTTAACATTAACATATCTTAACTTAAGCGGCCTCGTCATAGAATAACGGTTAATATGTTTCGGTTGCAACATATACAGTTGTCCCACGAAAGAATGTTACATCCATATATTCTTTGAACAATTGTAAGCAAAACACTTTTCTACAGGAGTACCCTATCAAACTCTTGAAGATGATCCAAGACGTGTATCCTTCTCCTTTGCTCTCTTAATTTGCAAACGGTTACATATTTTAAATGAATGTCCTCTCAATTAAATATATATATATATATATATATATATATATATATATATATATATATATATATATATATATATATATATATATATATATATACACTTTGTTACTATTCACATTTGATAAAATGTACCATTTTCAAATATTTAAATTAAAGTTAGTGAATTTTTTTGTATGATATTTATTAAAATTAGCAATAATATAGCCCATGTGATAAAATTCTATTATTTACATAATAATTTATAAAGCAGTGTAGTAATGGAAGAAAACTAAAAGAAAATACTAATACCCAATCAGGGAGTGTATCATTCTTTCGTGAGATATTCTTTATATTGTAAATATATTCTGTAAATTATAAATGGCAAGTTTATATGAATTATAGAAAAGGAAAATTTTTAAAGACAAGTTTGATTTGTAAATTTTGGAAATAGATAACTCAAAAAAAGGAACATGCTGGCAAAAAAGTAACTTTTCTGTCGCATTATGGATTAAAACTGATCTAGCAACATTTTGAATTAATGCAAAGAAACAAAAGATTGAATATATACATTATACGCGTACATCTTATACTTTTGTGAATAATCATTCGTCCATTATTATTTATTACATTGCATTTTCTATTAATTCTTGACTAAATGACAATACACATTGATTGATAAGTTTTTCCGCATTTCATTAACAACTGTCCGTATTTCATTTAAATTCAACGGGTCTTTGTCTGCTTTTCCGATTTTAACATCTCCATAAATTTTTTATTGCATTTAAATGATGTTTTTGTGCTGACCAATTTAAAATATTAATGTGGTGTTGATGAAGCCAGCTAGGAATCGTAAATAGTATTTTAAGAGAACTTCAACTATTCTGCTTTATTTTCCGTAAATCAGATTGTGTTTGTTGAAGGGAAATCAACCTGGCTTTAACCAACTGAAACATGGTATGCGCAGGGCTCTATTTTCGGTCCTTTATTCTTCATTATAAGGTATATGGAATGGTTTTAGTAATTATGTACAGTCCTGCATTAGTGTCCTTTGTGCCGATGATACCATCTTATTAAGCAAACATAACAATATTAATATTCTTCAACAGATTAGTGATTAGTGTAATTACTTAGTTACAATTTATTATTAAACGGAAAGAAAACTCAGCAATTGATAACTGCTAGTGCTAGAACATATAATAGAACAAAATATCTTCTTGAATTATGCAGATCAATAAATCTCTAAATGAAAAATGAAAAAAAAATATCCGGTATTTTCATTTCTGCAGACTACATCAAAATACACCGTCCCTGACGTGTCTACTAATCTAGTTGGTGGACAAAGTGTGCACAAAAATTTATTTTTTGTGCAACCGGACACGAAATTCACATTTCGCAGCCGCAATACAGGCCGCAAAATTGGATTTAGCGGCCGTTGTGAGGGAAACGGCCGCGAAATTAAGTAAACAATTACTTTGACACTTGAGAATTACATGGTTTTGTTAATTAATTTGAATCCTATAGCCACCTTGAAAGCTAACTTTCTATTTATAATTAAATTGTTCAAAATTAATAAAATTTGTCCGTGAAATTCTTTAGCGCCCTCGAGATTGTCTTGCCTCGGCCGCAAGCGGCCTCGGCGAAATTTTTTCTCTCGGTACGCTAAAGAGTGACTTGGCGGCCTTGATATGAAGATAACTATTGTATATCAATTTTTGTGTAACCATTATATATTTGTATATTTTAATATATGTGATTAACAATTTTATAGTTTTAAAACAGTTTAATTAATTGAAATAGGAAGGCGGCTTTTATGGGATTGACATTTGATAAACGGTAATTGGTCTAATTAGTTTTGTAAACAATCGTTGAAAAGAGATTAAATAATTTCTATTACAATATTTATTGTATTTATTTTATAAAACAAACCGAGAAACTTATTGTTGTCATATTTTAGACGTTTTTGTCATATTATCCTTTCGGTCAATTCTCAATTGTGAAAGCAGTTTACCATAACAACGGCTGCTAAATTCAATTTTGCAGCCTGTATAGTGTCTGCGAAATGTTTAGTTCTCGTCCGGTTGCACAAAAATGAATTTTATATATGTATTTACCATTTCATTATTATTTTATTATTCTTATAAAATGCAAAATGTTCTCAAAAATGGATTTTTAAGTGTTTTCTTAAAAAAAATCTGAATAACGTTGTAGTAACGCATACGACTCAATATACGTACTAACAAATAATTATAACGAAATAAAAGTAAACTTTATTTTATCATAAAATACAACATAAATAATTCTATACCATTCATATAGTCATGACATATAATGACAACCTTCTGTCTTCATTGTTTTTATACAAACTTGATATAAAAATATAATTGCTTTCCTCGAGGTTCTCGAATTGGCTTTTTGTTAACGTCTTTTAACAAATTATGTAATATTTGTCCTATAGTATTACTGAGATCAAAAGTTTCGTAATTTAAATTTGTTATAAATATTTGTCTGGAGTATAACCAATGAATTCTCCTAGTTTAAAAACGACCCATAATTTATAAAATCTACGTTACACAAAAAAAAAATTAAATGCTCCAAATCTACGACATATCACCAGCACTAAAAACTCTCAAAGACAATAAATATTAAGTCAGTTAGCAAAACGATTAAAAATAAAATGAATAGTTCTCCGATTGTTTGAAATATTGTTTATTTGTATCTATAAATCTTAGTATTTCCAACAAACATCTGTTATCCCTTCAGATCTGGTCTGATCGGGATCGGAGTCGAAAAGACAGCATCTCCCAGCAAATCTCCGATTCGAATCAGTTGTTTATTCCACAGCTAGCTATTGACAAAAGTAGAGAACGGCACGGCCATATCCTCGCAGTACAGCAATGCTCAATGCATGTGCATTTAGGCCATACGTACGTGCTTAGACTTAAATTGATTTCGAGTATGTGAGTATTACACGCTCATATGTGAGCTATTTATTGATTTTGTGATAAATATGTGCTTAGAATGTGATCAACAGAGCAGGAATGGAGGAAATAATGATGCTTTTATTATTCAGATTTCATACATGAACTGTCAGTTTCTTTATTTTTAATGCGGTAATGGCTTTATTATATCCGTGAATTTAATGCAAAGTAAACAAAATTAAATATGATTTCGTATTTTATACATCAAATAGCAAAATAATTTGTCATTTTAATCATAAATTTATTATTATTCTTTACATCAATTATAATCGGAATTACAATAATTAAAGAATTTAAATTCGTGAAATCAATCTCTGAAAATGCATTGCATTTTTTAATGTATGTAGTTTACTTATTATTTTTAATGAAAATGTTTGATAAATTTAATATACGAACTATATTTATTTTTTTGGTACTGACATTTACCTGTCAATTACAAACATATACGCGTATTTTAAACAGGTTTCGTTAGAGTTGCAAAGGTTTTAACATGTCTACCATCAGATTATTTTACATTATTTATCCATCTCCTAATTTTACGCTATAACTATGGTGATTTGAAACAAATAAAGCTGTTCATAAGTCGCCAGTACATTAAAATACAAGTCTCATGAGACATGATTTTAGCGCACGTGCCTTTATTAGCAACGAGCGGCTCGTCGTGAGTTTTCCAAGGGGACAAGTGCACTGAAATGTCTTATGAAACGTGTATATTATACTATTTTTTATTTTTTAGTGCTTTTGTTAAAAATATTTAAAAATCTACGTTTTTCAATATTAGGAATTTCTATTTTGGTTCTTTAATATGAAACTTATTTGTATGTCATAAAGAAGTACTTTAAAAAAATTGTTATTAGCAACGTGAGATAAACATTCATATTTTAACATTATAGTTATTGTCCAGGCCTTCTCGGCACATTTTTTTACCAAATGTGATTTCGAAATATCAAATTAGAAAATCTTTTAAATACATTTTATACCATTTGAAGAGGTAATGGATAAAATTGTCCATGGCACATGTGTACTAATTACATAAGTCACTTGAGAAAGTTACAGACTGTAGGTTTTATTTATTTAATTACAAAACGGTAAGTGATGTGAATCTCTTACCGTTCAAGAAGCAAGACAGTAAGTAAATAAGAACAACGATCATAGCTTACTTTCAAAATGACAAATAAAAGTTTTTAATATGTCAAAATAATTTTCAAATCTTTTTTTAAATTTTGTGCGTTGATCTTGCAAAAAATGTTATAAGTATCACGAACATTAAGAAATTACCGGTCTCCGACAAAATTGGAGTCGTCGCTACGCTACTCCCTCAAAGAATTATCTTCGATCCTCGAACTGTCCTTACCTTTCCAAATACTAAAAATACTATAAAAAATTGGTTATTTGTTGTAATTTGTAATTTTGATATTTTCCAATGTAATTATGTCGACATACATGCATACTGGGTGGTGACTCTAACACCGGAATATAGGGACTTAACATATAAAATCCTGCTTCCCTAAATATTTTAGGTAAAAAGATGTAGAATTTTATGCTTTACAACTTTTATTTGAAACTTTTTACCGAAAATAATTAGGGAAGTGGGTACGAAAATCTGATTTTACATGTTAGATCCCTGTGTTCCGGTGTTCGAGTCACCACCCTGTATATCTCAAACAAAACAAAAGACAACTTTTTTATACTTATATTGTGTACAACTTAGACAAACACAAAACATAAACAGCAATACCAGCGGTCTTCCCTGTAACTAGCAATAAGAGCAAAACAACGTAGGTAATCGGTGTTTTAAAGCCATTCGAAAATTCAGATTGCAATCCAGTTTGTTGTGGGAGTATATGATCAAAAACTAAAATGATATATACTATCCGATTTGATTTGCCCAATCCGATTTTTTCTAACCGAAAGAAAGCTACTACATACACGCAGACTGTAAAAATCAGATATATGAAATATCTTAAATTTTATTTTTCCAATAGACATTTGGCATATCGTACAGTCAAAATTATACCTCTCTTACGTGGCAGAAGATAAAAATTACAATAATCAAAATTTAAAAAATCTGTTGTCGCCATTACAATACCTACTGCAAATTTGATTTTATTTTATAGGTATAACCAATGCATGAAATATTCTTGCTATACGTACATGGTAATTGAAAAATTAGCTATGTATTTTCTTTATTATAGATTTTAGATTCATATTTTAAGTTAAAAAGTTCGGTTGAACTTTAAAATATATTGTATTTAAATTTACTTTTACTCTTAGACAGTTCGAATTGTTCGAATCTAAAACCTCAAAATAATAATTCAAAAAAGGTTTAAATCTTATAGAATAATGAAACTGATTTTCATAATTTTAAAAATTAATAACAATAACTAGGTAATTTTTTGTTAAAAATGCGAGTGTTTGTCATCACTAAAAATCGGATTTAAATTACTTTCAGACGTTGTAATTAAAACTACAGGTCTAAAATTAACAATAAAGATATAACCATTTGTCTTTCTTTATTCAATCACTCTGTAGGGACTTCCAATAATAAATAATAGTTTTACAAAATATAATAAAGTTGACATTCACGGATTTAATATATAAACAACTTTTAATTTTTGACTGTGATATTTATATGTCGATGTACAAATTTTCTCAACTGGTTCCTTTGGATTTGTTTGAATAGAACTATCCTATACTAGATTTATTAAAACTGATAATTATGTTTATATTTTTATTTGTAGACCAGAAGATATACATAAAATAGATAACAATTGACATTTTTTCTTTACTTTTTAGAACCCAATTTGTAGAGAAATCACTGTCCCTCACATTTTGCTTTCTCATTACCTCAGGATATTACGAATATACAAATGCATATGTAATAATAATTATAAGTGAAATGAACTATAATATCTTTATAATAAAATAACAATAATAAATAATAATATATCTTCAAGGCATATTACCCATTGATGGGTGTGCCAATCTGCTTAAAACGCAGATATCAGTAATGATGATGACATATTCATACCTTGATGGCGTGGAGAGTGCATCACAGGGGTCACTTTTATTCCATTTAAAATTCAAAATAATTTTAGCATCGATCGGGATAGAACCTGGATCCCCAGATTCGCGAACAGACACTCAGGCATACAGCCACGGGACTCCATAAAAATAATAATAATTAATTTCCTGCAGCTATTAGTTCCACTATGCTTTTATGTAATAGTATACGGTTTTCTCTACAGTTACTCATCGTGTTTTAATCTCAATAAATCTTACTTGACTCTATAAATCATATTAATCGAAGGTAATAAAGCTATGGCGCGGTTTGTTAAATCTAAAGATTATGTCGGCATTAATACGACAATGAATGCACTAGGTAGTCGGTTGTCGGTCTATGATAACCTGAAGATAAATTCGACCAAGGCCAATATTTTCAAATATTTATCATGAAGAAACGTCTGTCTTTTGTTATAGCAGCTGAAAGTGTTCTCTAGGCAGTTTGTAAATAATATTTGTTGTACAAAAACTGTAAATATTGCCTCACTACCGATTAAATTAGTTATAATTTTATTATTTTGAAAGTCTTTTTACCTCCCTTTGCCCTTGGCAAGAAAGGTATAAGGATCGTACTAAAAATCGCATATCGTGGCCCTTAGAATCCAATTTTAACATTTTCACGATGATATCTATGTGTATGTATGTATTTATCTGTGGATCCTCCACTTTAATCCAAATACTATTATTCAGGAAATATTGAAACCTTGTATTTATAGCTTATTCTAATATTGCAATAACGCGTTAGATTTTGGTGTAAATCAGATAACCAGAAATGGCACTTTACTTGAAGCTCAAAAGAGTTTTTCATCCAAAAATACCTATAAATGTTATTTTTTACAGATTTATGTTATTATAAAAATTAAAGATTATTAAATTTTCTTGTTGGTATTAATACTTTCTCTATATATTTTATGGATAAATTAATAAAATTATCTATAATTTAAATCTCGGAGCCTACGTTTCAAATAAATACAACTACTCATTGGTTACACAGTTCAGATCTCAAATGTCTGCAACTGACAGATAAATATCACTGTCAAAGAACTAATCATTTCAAATTAATATTAACATTTTAAAAAGAAAATAATAAATAGATCAATAGTTATATGGAAATTAATTTATTACAGTTTCCAGCATAAATGTATGTCCATTAAAATGAATAAAAATTAAATGGCGGGAGGTATTGTGCTGGCCTCATCAGATTTTTATTGAAACATTTTTGTGCGGTTAAAGAAAGGCTTGTAATAGCATTTTTATGACGTTAGTGAATACAGACAAGTATATTGGGCTGGAAGGACCAATGTAAAAGAAATAGAATTTTGATGACTTTTCAAACCATTGCAAATTGCAAGCTAGTATCTGCAGCACTTATTACAAGAAAAACGATTTACCTACTTCAAATAATATTTGACTTCATTTCATTGATCATCACAAGGTAACCAGGTTAAATTCGGTTACATCAGATATAGAAGAGTGGGTAGGGTTCCTTGCACAGTTAATACGAGTATCTATAGTTCGATTTTTTAATCTTTAACAATTTTGACGTTTATTCAAAATATATATTTTTGTAATGATAATAGGTGTTTTTTTTATTCAGAGCGGTTACCTACGGTTACATGATAACCGCATTTTATTCAGTATTTCGGTTACTTGCGGTTACGTCTAACAAGTAACCGCGGTATGTATGTAGAGCCATCCTTTTTTAGTGTATTGACAGTTTTGATATTTTGGCAGTTAAACACTTCATAATACGTAAAAACGAAATCTGTGACATTTCTTGACAATACAATATACTATATATCACATTATGAACAAAATATTAAAGAATTAATTTGACGGAAACATCTGTAGTAACCGGGTATATTTTATTAACACCGGTTATCGAGCTTACCGTGTGCGTTTTACAATAGGTAGCCTGGTAATCTTTGTCATAAATATTAGTAAAATGTCGATTAAATGTTAGCCCTGAAAATAAGAATATTAAAACACATTTATCACCCAAACCAGTATATTCA
The DNA here is from genome assembly GCA_963082715.1 of Harpalus rubripes. Lineage (NCBI taxonomy): Eukaryota > Metazoa > Arthropoda > Insecta > Coleoptera > Carabidae > Harpalus > Harpalus rubripes. The sequence continues at coordinate 24,970,982 of OY720454.1, read as the reverse complement.
GTATTAATACAAAAAATAGCTAATCTAGATGACCGTCGCCTGGCCGAACCCGGTCACGAGGATTCCTCCTCCACGCCGTGATTATTTCTGCAAAAGAATTAACACATGAGAAATACTCAGTGAGAAGTCAACCATTCACAAAATACACGCGCATCCACCACAAAGGAATGTATTGCAAAATCACACCACAAATAACGCACGTATGCAACAAAGTCCAACAGAACAGGGAAAATGTAATAAGTCATCTTATGCGAAACGCATACCTGCTACTCCATAGCAGTGTGGCCCCAAACTTACGCGTACATACTCAACTGTACCTGCCATTGCCACCCTGGCCCCGGTCTTACGCGTACGTATACTCAACTGTACCTGCCATTGCCACCCTGGCCCCGGTCTTACGCGTACGTATACTCAACTGTACCTGCCATTGCCAGCCTAAGCGGTGTGGTTTATCCCGGCACTCAAAAATGGTTACACAACCAACCTTGCCATTACCACCCATGGGAATAGGGAGCTACCCTAACCCGAATTCCGCTCAGGTGCTGATCAACCCTAGTGGCTTTACTTCGGCCTTAGGGGCATAGTTACAAAACCAGGATAAAACCATCCCTGCCGTTACCACGCGGTCAATCAGCGAAAACCCACGAGGCTAGCAATCGTGGACACATAGATCGCATTCCTGGTTACCCTTATCAGCTCTCTCATCACACCTGGAAGCTCTACCGGACGCGCCCGTTCAACAAGGATTAGGATAAAGGACAACACCGTAAAATAAGAGAATAATCATACAAATCTGTATCTCCATTACTCTTGCCATCGTAAACTAAAAGTGTGTGTAAAACTCAACTCACTCACATACACATGCTAGATTATCTCTCTCACCTGAATCACTACACAAATCAATCACTACGATATCGATGTTCTCACACTGAAATCTAGAAATAAACTGAAATAAAATACATGAATACCAGTATCATTAAATGTAGCTCTTATCCAACAGCATCGGTTACGTACCTAAATAGCTAATTAGAGACAAAACATAATAAATTTAATAAAAAATAATCTTACGCAAAATAATTACTGTGACATAACAAAAAGGTTCTATAACATATTATTTGTATTATTTTAGATAAACAAATGCATCGCTAAATATCTTCGTAATATGGCAATTTTGTCACAATATACTAACAAAAACCTTGACAGTTTCCGAGATACTCATAACGGTCCATAGATAAAACAACACCTGTATATGATTATTATATAAATGCACTTTCAGTTACGTTACAATAATTTATTTTGAAATTTGAATATTGTAATAGTTATTTACGATATAAGTGGGATATGAACAATATTAACGCACGTATTGCGAATTGCCTTACGAGCCCGCAGGGCGAGATAGGGTAATCACATAGTGCGTCAATAATGTAGTATCCCACGAATATCGTACAAAATTTTATCTATCACCTTATGCCATATCGCACTCATTTCAGATATTTAATAGCCTTCTTATCTTTTTGAGTGATTTAATGAAAATTATAACCACACTAGAATTTTATTAGCGCAATCATAGCACTAACAAGGGCATTATATAACTAAAATGAGTGCGATATGGTTTAACTTACCCCACGGTGATATATAAAAAATCTGATGTGGCCAACACATGACCTTTACACACCTTTACAATGAACTTTAAGTAAATTATAACTTCCGGTTGATCGTTCGTAAACAAAATCTACTTTGTTGTTTCAATAAATAGAAAACTCTGTAATACCAAATTTTGAATTATATTTTATCGTTTTTCCTCGAAAATTTGTTAAGAGCTCCAAATTAAGTACCACTTCCCGTTTATCATATAGGTATAGTCAAAATATAATGTTGTTTCAAATTATACACGTGTTTTAAATACCAAATTTGAAAAGTTTTGGATCATGTTTTAATATATTTTTACAAGAAAATCTGTTTATAGTTTCCTCTAAAGTAGTACTTCTGGTTTATCAATTTTAGAAAACATGTACTATATCATTTTCATTAATAGAAAAGTTATAAATACCAAATTTGAAAAGTTTTGGATTGTATCAATTTATTTTCACGATAATCTGTTCAGAGCTTCAAATAAAGCATCACTTCCGGTTTATAAATTTTAGCTAAAATCTAATATGTTGCTTTCCGTTATATAAAAGTCTTCAATACTAAATTTGACAAGTTTTGGAACATATCATAATATATTTTTCACAAAAATCTGCAGTGTGCACAGATATCGATAATAGTGATGACGAAAATATATTTGTACCGTGCGGGCGTTTACTAGTGGAGATTGCACCACATTTAGAATTCCTAATAATTTTACGTATATAAAAAAATCTGATGTGGCCAACACTATACCTCTCGCCATTTGATTTTTATTAATTTAAATATACATACTTACATATATACTTATGCTGGAAACTGTATTAAGGTCCATTCCATATAACTATGGTTCTTTATAATATATTCTTTTTAAAACGTTACTATTATTAATTTGTAATGATTAGTTCTTTGACAGTGACATTTATCTATCAGTTGCATACATTTGAGATATGAACTGTGTAACCAAGGAGTTATGTTTGTTCAAAGCGTAGGCCCCGGGATTTAAATTATAGACAATTTGATATATTTGTCCATAAAATACAGGCTGTTCAATTTAAGTGTTTCAGTATTGCTATCTCGAGAACCGTAAGAGATACGAAGTCGGTTAAATTAGCAAACAATTTCTATATTATAAGACTATTAAAATAAGCATTACAAATTTTTTTTACAACCAGTGGTTCTCAAAATACAGAATTCAGCTTTTTAATTTTTAATAGGAACCTACTTTTTTGTTCGCCTATTCGATTCAGCATTTTTTTCTGAATACAACGATATAAAATATTTATACCCTTAAATGACGAAAAAACGAGAAAAATGCAAAAGAAAAATTATTTTCATATTTACCTATTTCTACATGTAATCAGAGTGCCATGACAAAAACAATTGAATATTTTGTTTTGTATCACATGTCAAAGTAGTTCGTTTATGAATTATCTTGTTTTCTTTTGTGTTAAAATGAATTTTACGCACGAAGAAAAAATTGATATGTACGAATTTTCATATTATCTCTGAAAAATACTGTTGCTGCAAAGAATATGATAGGAAACGTTATCCTGAGCGGCAAGTTCCTTGTCGTCAGTATTTTAGAAAATTAGAATTAGCACTGCGCGCTAGTACAGACGCATTCATATCGAAGCGACTTAGCGTACAAGATCAAGAAGCTGAGATAAATATATTAACATATTTTGAAGCTAATCCAACAGCTTCAGTTAGAATGGCTGACGCTGAGTGTAATTTAAATATGGGCACGATCCATAGGATTTTAAAGAAACATAAATACAGACCATTCAAAATTATCAAAATTCACCATTTACATCCTGGTGATCGTGAGCGAAGATTAGAATTTTGTAATTTATTGATAAATGAGGATCCAGATATCTTAAAATCAATTATTTGGACTGACGAAGACAATTTTCTAATAATGGTATGTCAAATAGAAAAAACACACACTTCTGGAGCCGAGAAAATCCTGTTGCTGTACGAGAGAGAAGTTTCCAGCAAAAATTTAATATAAATGTTTGGTGTGCCATTTTCAGTGATAATATTTACGTACACATGTACGAAGGTACATTGAGTGGTAACAGATACCTGAATTTCATTCAAAATATGCTGGGTTTTATTTTGGAAGACATACCAGTAGCTGAATTGGCAAACAAGATGGTGCACCAGCTCACAATTCGCGTCAAGTTAGAGATTACCTAAACGAACGGTTTCCAAATCGGTGGATTGGTACTTATGGTCCTGTTCCGTGGCCCGCAAGATCACCAGATCTTAATCCCCTGGACTTTTTTAGAGGGTTTTGTTAAAGATGAAGTCTATAAAACTATCTATCCAGATATTCAGCATTTAAAAAATGCAATCGAAAATATTATTTCCCACATAGACGGCCGAAATTTAAGAAAAATAAGAAGTAATATGTTCAGGGAATTATGTATAAATCAGCATGGCAATAATTTTGAACAATTTTTGTAATATTTTTGAAAGCATCTAAATCGCCTAAACAATGATGAAAACAAAATATTCAATTGTTTTTGTCATGGCACTCTGATTACATGTAGAAATAAATATGAAAATTTTTCTTTTGCATTTTTCTCGTTTTTTTCGTTATGTAAGGGTATAAAAAATTTATATTGTTGTATTCATAAAAAATGCTGAATCGAATAAGCGATTAAAAACTAGGTTCTTATTTAAAATTAAAAAGTTAAATTCTGTATTTTGAGAACCACTGGTTGAATTTTTTTTTTTTTGTAATGCTCATTTTAATTGTCTTATAATATAGAAATTGTTTGCTAATTTAACCGATTTCGTATGTCTTACGGTTCTATAGATAGCAATAGTGAAACACTTAAATTGAACAGCCTGTATAAAGAAAAAGTATTAATGCAAACCTGGTCAAAATTTAATAATATTTAATTTTTATATTAACATAAATCTCGAAAAAGGAACATTGAAAGGATATTTTCGAAAAAAAATTATTTTGAGTTTCAAGTAAAGTTCCATTTTCGATTATCCGATTTACACCAAATTCTAACGGGTTATTTCCGTATTAGAACAAGGTCGAAATACAAGGATTTTTAGCACGATCCCTATACCTCTTTTAATAAGGGTAGCAGGAGGTAAAAAGGTAAAATAAATACATTTTGTTGTAGCTTCTCTATACATATATTTCAAGTTCGTATTAATAACAGAAGATAATTTGTAACATATTGAAGGTCACAGCAACCGCAATCAACCTTGTTTTATTTTATTTTATCTGCAAAAAGCCTATAATGTATCATATACCAAATCGCAACATATAAACAAATCACTTGACATATTAACATATCATATTCACCCACACTTTAGACCTAACTTTTAAATATTTCCAGTTGTACTGTTTCTGAATAAGTAAATATTTTAAAAGCTACAGTGGTATATTGAAATATTTTTGTAAATTTTTTGTACACACTGTACTGCTCTTCGTATTGTTTAATGGTATTTGATATCTTTGTAAAGAAATATGTGGATTTAAATGATATTTGTATATTTTTCAGTTTTACCTTTACGATTTTAATACGCTGATATAATGAAAATAAAAACGGTTTTCATACCTAACATGAACTTTTTTTTTCAATTTTATTTTATTTATACACGCGTTGTTCTTTTTGTCAATAATATATCGTAATGTTTTTTAGGATTGTATTTTATTTTCTTGAAATTAATATTTATGTAACACAAGGGTCACACTACAATTAATGAGAATTTGAGAATCCGGTAGGCCGAGGAAGACAATATTTAAAACAGTTATTCATCTGTCATTTGAAATGTAGTTGCGAAAGTTAAGTTAGTTAGAACTTATTTATTCAATATTCAAAGTATCGTGAACAAAAATATGAAATTATTTATATCGAGCATTTTCGAATTGTAATTTATTATGATTTCAAAAAAGGTATGAGTGCAGAAAGTGTCAGTCTTTATTGAACAAACGCGTTTATTGGCTTTAATTCACCGATAATTTCTGTAACCAAACACATGTGTTTATCTTCAAAACATACGCTGCAGGATTTATAAAAATTAATTATTTTATAAATTGATCTTTACAATTCAATATTTTTAATTTTTGTAATGTTAGTTTCGAAAAATAGTATATTATTATTATAGTATAAAGCGGTCTTTTTGTGCTGAGCCCATCTATTGCAGCCGTGGTGCTAGCCGAGGCCTGGCAAGCTGTTTGTCTTCAAGTGTTTCAAATAATTTTTTGTCATTTTTTTATTTGTAGAATTTGCAATTTCAGCCAAAGCTGGCTGTGCACACTACAAAACACAAACTATAACTGTCAAATAAAATTTTCAATGTGTTGCTGTGGCGACTGCCGCCGCCAGCGGTGAACTAAGAAGCTATCATTTTTTACAAATATAAAATAACAACATTTTTGTACCAGTAAGATAATGAATATCGTCTATAGTGTGTGCACTGTAGCAATATTATAATACGCTTGAAGAAAGAAAATTTTTGGCATTCAAATAATAATTATTTGTATACCTAGGTTATCGCCTCGTAGAATAAATTCCATATTCATAATAAAAAACTTTAGTGCCTATATTTTTGCGAAATAGACATAGTATCACTTTGCAAAGTTAGCCAAATAGTAGCAAAAGTAAAACTTTATAAACTCTTATGTCAAAATTTAATTTTACGTACTCATCTGTCGTTTAAGTTTGACAGGTGAGTACCTACGTAAATATTGACATAAGAGTCTGTTAAGTTTTACTTTACCTACTATTTTGGCCAACTTCGCAGAGCGATATCGTGTACTTTAGTGTCGATTTCGGAAAAAGTGTCATTTTAGGATTTTTTATTGACTAAAATATCCAATGAGTTCTTTCCATTTTAGTACCGAGCTGCTCAGTAGGTATACAAGTTTTTAATATGTTCTGATTGGTAGAATTATTTGAGTTAAACTGCATACTGGATAACTTAATAAAGACATGAAAATATTTTATTTCAAAAATTAACTTCGAATTAACTACAGGATACCTCATTTTTCACTCGTAATAGTCGACGTTAATAATCACATATTAAATCTATTTTTACGTTTACAAACACATTTTCGGTTCCTTATACTTGTAATAATTAATATTAAAAAAAACAGATTTGCGTATTTTAACCTAGTAATTCTTTCCTACGTCGTGTTAATATTTAATAGTATACTGATGGAATCCTTACTATACCTGGACGAATCGTTTACAATGCGAAGATTGCAGTCCTTGGAAAAGTTGTGTTCCATAGATTTTGTTGCTGAAACGTATCCGTCATTTCAGAATTAAATGAAAACTTTTCCAATTAACCATCAATCCTCTGAAGAAATCAAATTGACAGTAGCATCGTATCTGTCCAAATAGAGCAAATCCAGCATTAAAAATACAGTATTCATTTTTACTTGCTTACGACTTCCTTCGTCGGTTGCGGAAAATAGAAAAATACAGCGCTTTATTATATTACGCGTGAATTTCATATTTTCCAAATTAACATTAAACGAAATTGAAAGTTCAAGTCATGAACGAGAAGTAGCTATGCATATATTTTTTACCTAGTAAAAAAGTCATTTGCATGCTTTTGAATCTCCAGGATGCAGATAATAAAGTAAAAGTGTGAACAAATTATATAATTATCATTACCTTTATACTTTGCACAATAAATCTTAAATACAATATAGAGATTATGACCTAGTTTAACTTTAACTTTAAAGCATTGAATCATAAACACGACCCTTGCATTGTACATAGAGGATGTTAAAAACGGTAATATATTCTAATGGTAATAGACAAAAACAAGTCGAAAAGTCGTACTTGCTGAACTTAACTCAGGTCTTAAACTGTTTCTGACAGACGCTATTTTAAGATGTTTCCCATCATGTTTATCTACAGGTTTTCAAGAAATATAGAAGCTTCGAATTTAGTTTAAATAGAAAATGTAGACAGTACTTTGCAATACACCGTTATTTTTTATACATCAATTTATTTTTGTGAATTTTGTGATATCAGAATCGAGAAAAATATTTCAAATACAAAGATTACGTCCCATTATTTTGCTATGTAGGAAAATTATTTTCTTTTTCACGTCATCACTCTAGGTTGATACATAACTATTACTGCGTTTCGAATTAGTTTTTACCTTCCGTCACCTTTAGGTAAGGAAGGTATTGTCTTTGGTCAAAAAATTCGATGATGAGTTTTTAATCAATAAGCACGTTTTAGGGTCCCTAGAATACGAATTTACTATTTTTACGATGATGTCTGTATGTGTGTGTGTGTGTGTGTGTGGATGTGTGTGTGGATGTGTGTGTGTGTGTAACAAAATTTTCGTCTGCGATAACTCTAATACTACAGTTACAAAAATTATAATTTTTTCGTATACTTCTTCGTTACATCCATATGAAGAGCTGATTAGATTTTGGTTACAATTGGTCAACCGGAAGTACCATCATTTGAAGATTTTAACTGTTTTTCTTGAAAAAACTATGTTAAATATAATTTTTTCACATTTGATGTCATTATAAATATTAAAGAATATTTTATTCTCTATACGATTTGACTGCATTTTATACTTAATACTAAATGGATATAGAGTTAAAAAATTATAAAGAAATTAAAATTCATAAAGTAGCCATAGCTATGGAAACAGCTACTATATTAAGAAAATTCTGAATGAAAGATGTCAGTGTCAAGTGAAATAGAAAGTGTGTTTGTCTTATAATTTTATTGGAAATATAGGATCTTTTGCTTTCTATATGGAATTTCTATAAAATACATACAACTGCTTTAAGGTAATGTACAAGAAATAATAATAATAAATCTTTTATTTCTGCAGATACATTATACTGTATATAGAAAACGTCACAAAATAATAATTTTCTATAAGAAATTTGCATAAAATACATACTGCCGGAAGGTAATGTACAAGAAATAGAATATTTAATTTAGCAAGGAACTTGCCGTATGAAATTTGTACAAAATACATAGAACTGACGGAAGGTAATGTGCTGGCCACATCAGATTTTTTCATTTTGTATTCTAACTTGAAAGTTAAAGGACGAAAAATACGAATAAAATCTTTAGCCCAGGAGCAGTTCCTGGACTTATTCATCTATTTCTTTTCATTTGTTTCTCTTGTTTGTTTTATTCTTGCATTTCTAACTATGTCTCTATATCTATTGAACTTCTTGTTATTTTGCCTATTCTGTTTTACGTTCTTGTTTCTTGTATAAAAACTCCAAATTCCATTAAAGAGGAAATCTGTATAGTCATTTTTAGTTTCTCCAAAACTGTTTTTTCTTTCTCATGAATTTCGTAACAATCAATATTAGAGATAAATAATTCAAATAAGGGCCACTTTTACAATCATTAGATAAACTTCATATAACGCTATACCAGGTATAAAATTGAAAATTGTATTTTACAAACCTCGGATAAACCACAGATAGAATAAACATCAGTATTTCTTATCCCATGGAAATCTGTCGTATAAACCTCGGATAACTTTATCCCTTGTTCTTATGGATACCACGTAAACACAAACGATGTGTTGTTATTCATACGTTTGACAAATGTCAATCAAGTATTTCATCACTGTCAGAATAAAAAATTACATTTATATCATCTAACATCGTGAAAAATGCAAATTAGAAGATAGAAATAATAACAGTATTGAAAAAAATAGTGTAAGAAGAAGATAATTTTATTGTGTCAGTACCAATCTAAAGTAATTTAACGTAATTCTTGGTATAATTACTGGGATAAAGTTATACCTCCGATAGCTATGCCGTAGTTTATCCATTAATTGTAAAAGTGTGCCTTAATAGATTATATATTTTTGTTCTCTATCTTGTAAGATAGGAAAATTATTTTCACGTCGTTTAAAATTAGTTTATCCCCTCAAAATTTATCGGCTGATCCTTTACTTATTTCTTTACTATTTATCTATTTTCATTTCTTTCTATTATTTGTTTTACTTGTATTACTCCATTTCTTTAACATTTTTGTCTCCAGATTTTACTAATATGTTTATAGCCCAGTCAAAAGACTTTGCCTTACAAAAGGTGGTGTAGAAACAATTTTAACATATGATGTTTGGGTCCAGACGGGGATGAAAAGTTCAAGTTTTTGACCTTGGGGAGGCTTGTCGCGAGCCGCTATCTTAAATCAAAAATGCAAAAATGAGTTTTTTTTGGTTTTTGTCTATTTTCTCAAAAACAGTAGTCCGTATCAAAATTTTATAAGAACATAAAATTAAAGCTCGTAAATTTTTGTACATTTTTATCTATGATGAACTTTCAAAGAGTTATGTTAAGAATAATAAACCAGAATAACAATTTAAGAAAAAATAAATAAATTACTAAAAAATAAACAATATTAAGTTTTTAATACTTATGCCCATATTCATAAACACTCCTAAAGTTTCAAAACATACAATTTTTGACAAATTGAATTAAACTTGACAAGTTACATTTCGATTTTTCTGTCAGGGTCGACTGTTTTCACTGGTTAAAAATTATAATGAACTGTTAATTTTTTTACGAATATTTATGAATATGGGCATTATTCTAATAGGTTTTACTATTTATACCAGTATACAGTGGTCGTGGCATCGAAAGAGGTAAATTATTAATGATTTTCAAAAATTATTTTCAACACTTTTCTACAAATTCATAAACCACTCTGACCCAGTTGAAGATATGGTAATGAGGTTTCAAATTTAAATTCATCATGAAATGCTTCATCATGTTAAGTATTACACAATTTTTGACGATGAGCAGTTCGCGGGTTAATTTCAAACGAAAAAATAAGAACTAACCCGATTATCAGATGTTTAATATTTTAGAGGGGTTTCTTATAAAATAAGTTGTTAGTAACTCGCGAACCGCTCATCAGCAAAAATCGTGTAATATATGACATAATGAAGTCTTTCATTCTGAATTCCTATTTTCAAACCGCGTTATCATATCTTTAACTGGGTCAGATGATTTCATAGAAAAGTGGTAAAAAATATTTAAAAATCATCAATAATTTACTTCTTCTTAAAATCATTTCTGCACTACCTTTTGCAGGGTAAAAACCTCTATTGACTGAACTATAAGAGAAATATGAAAATTTACTGAATGGAAATTGCAAATGGGATACTTATTGCGGATTTACTTAATAATCCATTTTCTAGAAGGGACGTAGCATTAAAAAAATACGATAATACAATTTAATTTACAATTTACAAAGGTCAACTATGCGTGTGACATTTTCGAAAATCAATATATCAAAAATTTTAATGGATTACCGGCTGCTCCAAACAAAATAAATTGTATTGTTGGCCATGTTTGCTATTTATTACAAGAAACCAAGATAATATAACATTCCATCTACACAATAATATATTGTTACTGAGTATACTTTATAATTATAATAGAGCCTGAAGTATCTTCGAAAACAAATTAACGTAAAAATTTATTTAAATTATTACCACGGCAGTAAAACGCAGCGACAATTACCACCTCGTTTTGCGGTAAAACGCAGCATAGCGGAACGAACAGATCTAATAGAGCAATGGAGGATAAAAGTATCAAGCCTTTTTACCTTCCGTCACCTAAAGGTAAGGAAGGTATTGTCTTTGGTCAAAAAATTCGGTGGTGAGGTTTTGATGAATAAGCACGTTTTAGGGTCTCTAGAATATGATTTTACTATTTTTACGATGATTTCTGTATATGTGTGTGTGTGTGTATGTATATGTGTGTGTGTCTGTGTGTGACAAAATTTTCTAATGCGATAACTCTAATACTACAATTCCAAAAATTATAATTCTTTCGTATTCCTCTTCGTTACATCCATGTGAAGAGCTGATTATATTTTGGTTATAATTGGTTAACTGGAAGTACCCTCATTAGAAGATTTTAACAGTTTTTCTTGAAAAAACGATGTTAAATATCATTTTTTCACATTTAATGTTATTATAAATATTAAAGAATATTTTATTCTCTATACGATTTGAATGCATTATATACTTCATATTAAACGGATATATAGTCAAAAAATTATAAAGAAAATAAATATCATATATATTAGTCAGCTATGTTATAACTTTGGAAACAGCTGCTATATTAAGAAAATTCTGATTGAAAGGTGTCAATGTCAAGTGCAGTTGACAGTATGTTTGCGTTATAATTTTACTACTGGAAATATAGGATCTTTTGTTCTGTATGGAATTTCTATTAAATACATACAACTGCCTTAAGGTAATGTACAAGAAATATAATCTTTTGCAAGGAACTTTCTGTATGACATTTATATAAAATACATAGAACTGACGGAAGGTAATGTGCTGGCCACATCAGATTTTTTATTCGTAGTTATTTAAAAAAAATACCAAACTTTTTTTTTAACTACACGTAGATATCTAAAGAACAAAAAGGTCTATTTAACGAATGTCGTAATTCTTCAAGTTTTTGAGATTCCAATGTTGCCAGTTTAAAATTAGACACTATGCATTTTTATTTCCTTTAATTTTCGTGAAGGTATATCAATCAAATTAAATTATTCCATGGCATTTGTTCCGCATTCATGACAATAGTGTAAAAAAGAACTACAACTCTGTTTTGCATTATCTGCTGTGGTAATTTTAGTTTCTGATGTGCTGTTCCTCGTTAGTTATTTATTCCAGGCTTTGATCAGCTGAGCGAGCTCATTGTGCATCCCCCGTAGTGTAATTACACCCCTGTAAATAACGCCACCTTACCCCCACCCCCGCACGCTGTAATCACTTTCATGCCCCACCGACACTCTTATTTTTATTGTTATGGAAAACAGAGAAGATTTATTTCCAGACACGAGGTGAACACTTAATGCGATACGGGGAAAACGCAATATGATAAGGTGGGAAGGCAATGTGAACATGGACGAGTTGATGCACTTAGAATATAATATAAAATGCATGCTTTAAATATTATATCGCATTACATATTTTTATATTAACTTCATGGCCTCATAAGTTTAAAATTCTCTCATGTTGTTTCCTAGTTTAAAATTTGTTTTATATTCATTCTATGCAGTTAATTGTAATGTGAAAAATAAAACTACAATTTTACTATAATTTGAATATAAAAATTGAATTAATTAAAAAATATATCTATTTTCCTTCCTCTTAATAGTTAATATTATTTTTGCACTTACGAGGTACTCAACATAAATCTTAATCTTTTATTTATTAGTTTTTCTAGTGTTCATTAATATAGTACGCATACCTACTTACTTAATTTTTTGTCTATTTACTTTTCAGTATAACTTTAAAAGAGAGAAGCAGAATACTGGATAAACGGTACACTCTCGGATATAGATAAATTAGTTAAACCGCTTTATTTGAAACCCAAGTCCTCAAATTTTAAAGACACCTGTATAATATTTTACTCATCCGTCTTTCCACAAAACTGTAAACGCAGCATTCTCCAATATCCGACTATGTAGATATTGCATAAAGTTATAAATATTAGAATAATGTAAACGTATAGTTAGTTACCGACAAGACCTTAACCAATAAACGTATATTTCTGACATTATATTTATTGTGTTTCTTATATCTGTATTTCCGTTTCAATTAATATTTTTTTTTGTAAACGAATAATCGCTTACATAACTAGCGCAATCGCTGCAGGATACTTAAACGACAATAATCGCTAATATCAATTTGTATCAACGATTTATTAAGTAACCCACGTTCAAAAAACGGAAAAGTCCCAGGCAACGTCAGAATCGACTCCCACAGAGCGAGTGTACATCGCAACCCGGAGAAGACCCCAAGTACTGCTGCACACAGAACTCGAAGACGTTCCATCCCTCTTCACCGAACACGTCAAGGCGACAGATGGACAAGCTGGTTGTTATCCTGTAAGTACTTATGTCACCCAGAGATTCAAACCAAGAATCAGATTCAGATTACACTGATACAAGTTCAGAAACCACCCCCCGTTACTCACCAATCCCCAGTCAAACCAATAACTTTTCTTTAGAAAATCATACTGACGAAACTAATTCTTTAAATTTAAGCAAAATGACTACTCCCGTCCTTAAAACAGAAGACCTTATAATGATCCTTGAATTTACAAGTGATAATAAATTACTAGCACGTGTCACAGTAATTATTTTGCGTAAGATCATTTTTATTAAATTTATTATGTTTTGTCTCTAATTAGCTATTTAGGTACGAAACCGATGCTGTTGGATAAGAGCTACATTTAATGATACTGGTATTCACGTATTTTATTTCAGGTTATTTCTAGATTTCAGTGTGAGAACATTGATATTGTAGTGGTTGATTTGTGTAGTGATTCAGGTGAGAGAGCTAATCTAGCATGTGTATGTGAGTGAGTTGAGTCTTACACACACTTTTAGTCAACGATGGCAAGAGTAATGGAGATACGGATTTGTATGATTATTCTCTTAGTTTACTGCGTTGTCCTTTATCCTTATCCTTGTTGAACGGTCGCGCCCGGTAGAGCCTCCAGGTGTGGTGAGAGAGCTGATAAGGGTAACCAGGAATGCGATCTATGTGTCCACGATTGCTAGCCTCGTGGGTTTTCGCTGATTGACCGCGTGGTGACGGCAGGGATGGTTTTATCCTGGTTTTGTAACTATGCCCCTAACGCCGAAGTAAAGCCACTAGGGTTGATCAGCACCTGAGCGGAATTCGGGTTAGGGTAGCTCCCTATTCCTAGGGGTAGTATGGCAAGGTTGGTTGTGTAACCATATTTGAGTGCCGGGATAAACCACACCGCTCAGGCTGGCAATGGCAGGTACAGTTGAGTATACGTACGCGTAAGTCCGGGGCCACAGTAGTGGCAATGGCAGGTACAGTTGAGTATACGTACGCGTAAGACCGGTGCCAGGGTGGCAATGGCAGGTACAGTTGAGTATGTACGCGTAAGTCCGGGGCCACACTGCTATGGAGTAGCAGGTATGCGTTTCGCATAAGGTGACATTCCCTTTTCCCTGTTCTATTGATCTTTGTTGCATACGTGTGTTATTTGTGGTATGATTTTGCAATACATTCCTTTGTGGTGGATGCGCGTGTATTTTGTGAATGATTTACTCCTCACTGAGTATTTCTCATGTGTTAATTATTTTGCAGAAATAATCACGGCGTGGAGGAGGATTCCGCGTGACCAGGTTCGGCCAGGCGACGGTCATCTAGATTTGCTATTTTTGTATTAATTCTGAATATACTGGTTTGGGTGATAAATGTGTTTTAATATTCTTATTTTCAGGGTTAACATTTAATCTTCGTTTATACACGATTTATAGAAATATGTGAAAAACTAGTAAATAAATTTTATAAAAAAGTAGAGTAAACGGACTTCCAAGATGAATTCTTGATGTCTAGCATTTTGTCAAAAATTAAAGTCGATGCTGCTGTCAATATAGCGAGAAGCAATATTACAAATTGGGACGAATTAAAACAGGCGTTATTCAACACACATGCAGACAATCGTGATTGTTTCACTCTAAACGTAGAACTAACAATTAAAACAAACCAATGAATCAGAATTCGAATACATTGATATAGTCCAGGAACTCCTAAATTTACAAATATCATATATTGCGACCCAAATTCAGGCAGAAGAACAAAAAGTTTCAATTGAATATTTCCAAAAATACGTGGTCAGAATTCTTTTACGCGGACTCAAAGAGCCACTAGGAACACTAATGCGTACAAAGAAACCCGAGGACATGAGTTCAGCGCTCAATATGCTGACAAATGACTTCCAACTAGATACTCACTCGCACACACAATTAAATAATCATATAAAACCAAAACACATTGCACACAACAATGTTAGACAATTGCAACAAACACCACAAAGAAATTTTACAAATACCTCCCCATTACTGCTCATGTATTCATACAGATCAACACTCAACAATGCATTAGCTCTATAAAAGTACAATAATAATCAACCCAGATTAAATGTGTTTAAACCTAAACCACAAAAAAACGTTACCAAAACCATCTCCTATGAGTATCAGCACATAACAATCCTTCAGCTCAAGAGCTAGTACATCTTATAACCAACAAAGACCCCAAAAATACATACCACTACAGTATAGAACACAACAATTCTTACAACAAATACCCAAATTTACAGATAAGGAATTATACAATACAGAAACATACGACGAGTAGAGCAGATGATAGTAACGTTGTAGTTTGTGAACCAGACAGTGCGGTAGAACATTATTATGAACCTCAGCCTGATGAAAATATTTTTTTAGAGTTAAAAGCCTAGGACAAACAATAGAATTACTAAATTTAAGTCATAATCAGAGCGAATTCTCTTTTATTATTTTTCCAGAAAACAACTTAAAGGTATTAATTGACACAGGCAGTACTCGCTCGTTTATAAAGCCAAACATCGCGAAGAAATTTTACTCAAATAAAATACAAAACGATAACTTTACTATCACAACAGCTCATGGAACATCTACCGAAAATTGTAGGTAATTATACCCTCATCTAAATTACTTAAAAATCCAAATTTGTTATTAAAATATTACATGTTCGATTTTCATAAATATTTCGATACTCTACTCGGAGTAGATAATCTAAAAAGTTTAGAAGCAGTTATTGACCTTACACAAGATAGAATTATAACACCGTCACATGAGATTAAAATTCATTATTATAAGATAACGCCGAGACAGCACTACGTGAATATCCCAGCCATGACAGAACATATAACAAAACTTGAAATTAGTGAAATAGAAAACGGTGAAGTTTTGATTCCAGAAACAAAAATTCATAATTTAATTATACCGGAAGGAATTGCCAAAATTGAAAACCACACAACATATTACCCAATAACAAACCTGAGTGACTTAGAATGTGATATTAACTTAACATATAAAATAATCACACATCCACTAGAACATTTCGAATTAAACAATTATAATTTTGAAAAGCAAAATTTCATCTATTCATTTGATAATACCAAAATTCGTACGGAACACATGAGCTTGGAAGAAAAAGACGCAATTATTAAATTAACAAAAGAATAAGCAGGTATATTTCAAACGAAATTAAACAGAATATTAGAACCACCGACGAAATTCCAATTTATTCAAAAACTTACAGCTATCTTGAAGTTCACAGGAAAGAATTCCAAGACCAAATTTATAAAATGTTAGATGATAGAATAATTAGGCCATCACAATTCTCATGGTCATCACCCGTGTGGATTGTACCAAAAAAAAAACTAGATAAGTCGTGCAAAAAAGAGGAGGATAGTAATAGATTATAGAAAACTTAATGAAAAAACAATTAATGACAAATACCCGATACCAAACATATCCTCATTACCAGACAAACTTAGCAGATGCCAATATTTCACCACGCTAGACCTTGTATCCCGACACCACCAAATCGAAATGGATCAAGCGGATATCGAAAACACAGCATTCAATATCGAAAATGGCCACTTCGAGTTTCTTCGAATGCCATTTGGATTAAAAAGGCACCCGCTACTTTTCAGCGCGTGATGGATAGTGTTTTTAAAAATTTAGTAAATGAAATTTATGTAGTATATTTGGATCATATTTTAATATTTAGCACTAGACTTCAAAAACACATTCAGAGTTTACGAGCTGTTCTCGATCGTTTAAAAAAGGCTAACCTCAAGGTGCAGTTAGATAAATCAGAATTCTGTCAATAGAAGTTGCTTATTTGGGACTTCCGATGGTGTGAAACCAAGCCCAGATAAAATTAAAGCAGTAAAAGATTACCCTAATTCTCGAACAACTACAGATATTAAAGCATTCGTTGGCCTTCTTAGACATTACCGCAAATTCCTAAAAGATTTCGTTCACATTACCAAACCCCGAACAAAATGTCTTAAAAAGGGCGCAATCATAAATATAAATGACCCCCCCCCCCACTATAGAGATTGTGTCAACACTAGTCAAAATTTATTAAATAATAACCAATTTTAAAATACCCAGATTACTCAAAACCTTTTATTTTAACTACTTACGTTAGCAACTTTCACTAGGAGCAGTTTTATCACAAGGAACGATCGGTTCAGACCTATCCATCGCATATGCGAGTAGAACTTTGAATCAATCAGAACAAAATTATTCCTTTACCGAAAAAGAACTTTTGGCAATGGTATGGGCAACTAAATATTTTCGACACTATTTGGCAGGAAATTCAAAATTGTGACTGATCATAAACTATTACAATGGCTATTTTCGTTAAAGGATCCAAATTCAAAATTAGTTAGATGGGGACTTAAAATGGAGGTTATAATTTCGAAGTAATTTATAAAAAATCTGATGTGGCCAGCACATTACCTTCCGTCAGTTCTATGTATTTTATATAAATGTCATACAGAAAGTTCCTTGCAAAAGATTATATTTCTTGTACATTACCTTAAGGCAGTTGTATGTATTTAATAGAAATTCCATACAGAACAAAAGATCCTATATTTCCAGTAGTAAAATTATAACGCAAACATACTGTCAACTGCACTTGACATTGACACCTTTCAATCAGAATTTTCTTAATATAGCAGCTGTTTCCAAAGTTATAACATAGCTGACTAATATATATGATATTTATTTTCTTTATAATTTTTTGACTATATATCCGTTTAATATGAAGTATATAATGCATTCAAATCGTATAGAGAATAAAATATTCTTTAATATTTATAATAACATTAAATGTGAAAAAATGATATTTAACATCGTTTTTTCAAGAAAAACTGTTAAAATCTTCTAATGAGGGTACTTCCAGTTAACCAATTATAACCAAAATATAATCAGCTCTTCACATGGATGTAACGAAGAGGAATACGAAAGAATTATAATTTTTGGAATTGTAGTATTAGAGTTATCGCATTAGAAAATTTTGTCACACACAGACACACACACATATACATACACACACACACACATATACAGAAATCATCGTAAAAATAGTAAAATCATATTCTAGAGACCCTAAAACGTGCTTATTCATCAAAACCTCACCACCGAATTTTTTGACCAAAGACAATACCTTCCTTACCTTTAGGTGACGGAAGGTAAAAAGGCTTGATACTTTTATCCTCCATTGCTCTATTAGATCTGTTCGTTCCGCTATGCTGCGTTTTACCGCAAAACGAGGTGGTAATTGTCGCTGCGTTTTACTGCCGTGGTAATAATTTAAATAAATTTTTACGTTAATTTGTTTTCGAAGATACTTCAGGCTCTATTATAATTATAAAGTATACTCAGTAACAATATATTATTCCATTCTTCAGTGGGGTGCGATGCGCTTTGGGCTGGGAGTGCAGAATATTAAAAAAATTATTGTGTAGATGGAATGTTATATTATCTTGGTTTCTTGTAATAAATAGCAAACATGGCCAACAATACAATTTATTTTGTTTGGAGCAGCCGGTAATCCATTAAAATTTTTGATATATTGATTTTCGAAAATGTCACACGCATAGTTGACCTTTGTAAATTGTAAATTAAATTGTATTATCGTATTTTTTTAATGCTACGTCCCTTCTAGAAAATGGATTATTAAGTAAATCCGCAATAAGTATCCCATTTGCAATTTCCATTCAGTAAATTTTCATATTTCTCTTATAGTTCAGTCAATAGAGGTTTTTACCCTGCAAAAGGTAGTGCAGAAATGATTTTAAGAAGAAGTAAATTATTGATGATTTTTAAATATTTTTTACCACTTTTCTATGAAATCATCTGACCCAGTTAAAGATATGATAACGCGGTTTGAAAATAGGAATTCAGAATGAAAGACTTCATTATGTCATATATTACACGATTTTTGCTGATGAGCGGTTCGCGAGTTACTAACAACTTATTTTATAAGAAACCCCTCTAAAATATTAAACATCTGATAATCGGGTTAGTTCTTATTTTTTCGTTTGAAATTAACCCGCGAACTGCTCATCGTCAAAAATTGTGTAATACTTAACATGATGAAGCATTTCATGATGAATTTAAATTTGAAACCTCATTACCATATCTTCAACTGGGTCAGAGTGGTTTATGAATTTGTAGAAAAGTGTTGAAAATAATTTTTGAAAATCATTAATAATTTACCTCTTTCGATGCCACGACCACTGTATACTGGTATAAATAGTAAAACCTATTAGAATAATGCCCATATTCATAAATATTCGTAAAAAAATTAACAGTTCATTATAATTTTTAACCAGTGAAAACAGTCGACCCTGACAGAAAAATCGAAATGTAACTTGTCAAGTTTAATTCAATTTGTCAAAAATTGTATGTTTTGAAACTTTAGGAGTGTTTATGAATATGGGCATAAGTATTAAAAACTTAATATTGTTTATTTTTTAGTAATTTATTTATTTTTTCTTAAATTGTTATTCTGGTTTATTATTCTTAACATAACTCTTTGAAAGTTCATCATAGATAAAAATGTACAAAAATTTACGAGCTTTAATTTTATGTTCTTATAAAATTTTGATACGGACTACTGTTTTTGAGAAAATAGACAAAAACCAAAAAAAACTCATTTTTGCATTTTTGATTTAAGATAGCGGCTCGCGACAAGCCTCCCCAAGGTCAAAAACTTGAACTTTTCATCCCCGTCTGGACCCAAACATCATATGTTAAAATTGTTTCTACACCACCTTTTGTAAGGCAAAGTCTTTTGACTGGGCTATAAACATATTAGTAAAATCTGGAGACAAAAATGTTAAAGAAATGGAGTAATACAAGTAAAACAAATAATAGAAAGAAATGAAAATAGATAAATAGTAAAGAAATAAGTAAAGGATCAGCCGATAAATTTTGAGGGGATAAACTAATTTTAAACGACGTGAAAATAATTTTCCTATCTTACAAGATAGAGAACAAAAATATATAATCTATTAAGGCACACTTTTACAATTAATGGATAAACTACGGCATAGCTATCGGAGGTATAACTTTATCCCAGTAATTATACCAAGAATTACGTTAAATTACTTTAGATTGGTACTGACACAATAAAATTATCTTCTTCTTACACTATTTTTTTCAATACTGTTATTATTTCTATCTTCTAATTTGCATTTTTCACGATGTTAGATGATATAAATGTAATTTTTTATTCTGACAGTGATGAAATACTTGATTGACATTTGTCAAACGTATGAATAACAACACATCGTTTGTGTTTACGTGGTATCCATAAGAACAAGGGATAAAGTTATCCGAGGTTTATACGACAGATTTCCATGGGATAAGAAATACTGATGTTTATTCTATCTGTGGTTTATCCGAGGTTTGTAAAATACAATTTTCAATTTTATACCTGGTATAGCGTTATATGAAGTTTATCTAATGATTGTAAAAGTGGCCCTTATTTGAATTATTTATCTCTAATATTGATTGTTACGAAATTCATGAGAAAGAAAAAACAGTTTTGGAGAAACTAAAAATGACTATACAGATTTCCTCTTTAATGGAATTTGGAGTTTTTATACAAGAAACAAGAACGTAAAACAGAATAGGCAAAATAACAAGAAGTTCAATAGATATAGAGACATAGTTAGAAATGCAAGAATAAAACAAACAAGAGAAACAAATGAAAAGAAATAGATGAATAAGTCCAGGAACTGCTCCTGGGCTAAAGATTTTATTCGTATTTTTCGTCCTTTAACTTTCAAGTTAGAATACAAAATGAAAAAATCTGATGTGGCCAGCACATTACCTTCCGTCAGTTCTATGTATTTTGTACAAATTTCATACGGCAAGTTCCTTGCTAAATTAAATATTCTATTTCTTGTACATTACCTTCCGGCAGTATGTATTTTATGCAAATTTCTTATAGAAAATTATTATTTTGTGACGTTTTCTATATACAGTATAATGTATCTGCAGAAATAAAAGATTTATTATTATTATTTCTTGTACATTACCTTAAAGCAGTTGTATGTATTTTATAGAAATTCCATATAGAAAGCAAAAGATCCTATATTTCCAATAAAATTATAAGACAAACACACTTTCTATTTCACTTGACACTGACATCTTTCATTCAGAATTTTCTTAATATAGTAGCTGTTTCCATAGCTATGGCTACTTTATGAATTTTAATTTCTTTATAATTTTTTAACTCTATATCCATTTAGTATTAAGTATAAAATGCAGTCAAATCGTATAGAGAATAAAATATTCTTTAATATTTATAATGACATCAAATGTGAAAAAATTATATTTAACATAGTTTTTTCAAGAAAAACAGTTAAAATCTTCAAATGATGGTACTTCCGGTTGACCAATTGTAACCAAAATCTAATCAGCTCTTCATATGGATGTAACGAAGAAGTATACGAAAAAATTATAATTTTTGTAACTGTAGTATTAGAGTTATGGCAGACGAAAATTTTGTTACACACACACACACATCCACACACACATCCACACACACACACACACACACACATACAGACATCATCGTAAAAATAGTAAATTCGTATTCTAGGGACCCTAAAACGTGCTTATTGATTAAAAACTCATCATCGAATTTTTTGACCAAAGACAATACCTTCCTTACCTAAAGGTGACGGAAGGTAAAAATGATCTTTAAATAAAAATACGGATGCCCTATAACGAATTGAAATAAATGTAAATACCGTACACCCTAATAGAGAAAATCTCTTTGAATGGTACATACAAAATTTTAACTCTGGACTACTAACCCTAAATCTTGGACAAGCCAAATTATAAAAATCCAAACACACCTTACTTCATTATTATGATTTGAAACCTGTACTCACCCAGTATAAGACACTGCTAGCGCAAACACGAACATCTAACAGACACTCTTAACAATGACCCAGCTCTCTTGAAAGAATATGAAAATAATAATCAAATTATTCAAAATTCAATAATCAACAAATTTAACTTTTTTAATATCCAATCCGAAAAACCTAGATTAAAACGTGGTATAGTAAATGGGCTAGGCTCAATCATCAAAACAATTACCGACAACTTAGGTGCCGAAGATGAAATAAGATATTAAAAAATATTAAACCATTTACAAGAAAATCAACACAAACTAAACAGCCAATTAAAACAACAATACTACTTTAATCACCAACTAATTGAAAAAATCAATAAAACTATTGGAACTATAAAAAATAACGAGTTAATACTCAAGACAAAAATTGAGCAGCTCTCGCATATTGTTATCAGCAAAGTTCAAAAACTAATCATATTATCGTACCTACAAGACATTGAGAATTCATTAACTTTTTGCAAATTGTTCACCTAACACCCAAGCATATTCAAAATTAATGACCTTCACGAAGAATTAAACAAAATTTATAATACCTAAAATAATAAATTCCCTTTAGATCCCACATTAGAAAAAAATCCCGTGTTCGAAAATTTAATAACTGTTAATTGTATAGTAAATTCTAACAAAATAATCTATTTCTTAGAAATCAATTACGAAACAACATTCCAGCTCTTTCAGTCTTTCACCTCTTACCGGTCCCAACCCTACATAACTCTGAATTTGTAACGGTTATACCAAAAAAAGAGTATTTCCTAATATCAAGCGATGACCATATCAAATCACTGAATGGAATTTGTACAAAAGGAATAAACGAGTGCGATGTCATATTCAAGAATCAAAAATTATCGTTTGAAGAAGGAATATTTGGAAAACCAATTGTCCTAGAAAATTATGAAATTTACAAAATCAATAACAACATTTCGAAATTTTCCATCGAACTAGAAAACATCCAAGACTTGAAGACCTCATTTCAAAAATTCTAAGACTACAATACCTCTGCAAGAAATCATTCCGTAATAACACTCTATGTTATTTTATTAATTACTGGCATAGATATAATTTCAGTCTATTGCAAAAGAAAATTCGAACAGAAACGCAGCCAAAGTAAGGGTGCAGATCCCGGCCAAGAACTTCAACCCCAAGCAATCATCCAACTACCCGGAGTCGCCCAATTTTAAGGAAGGAGGAGTTACACATCCGTCTTTCCACAAAACTGTAAACCTTGAATTTTCCAGTTTCTGACTATGTAGATCTTGCATAATGTTATAATGTAAACGTATAGTTAGTTACCGACAAGTACTTAACTAATAAACTTATATTTCTGACATTATATTCATTGTGTACATATATATTTATTTATTTATTTATTTATTTATTTAAACAATCCAACAGAACTTAAAAGTTCCAATTACAGGATGATTATACAAACAATTAAGTACATAAAAGCCCTGCAAAAAGTACACACATTGTAAATAATAAAAATAACTAAGAGAAAATTGAAATTTTAACTGTTATAATAGTAAAAATGAAAAATAATAATTAAATGTTAGATATCTATAGAACTAAAGTAATTTATCAATTCTCGTTTGAATACATTGAATGAATCAGCGAATACATCTATCTTACACGGGATTTCATTAAAAATATTGCACATTTGCCAGATTGGAGATTTCATTTCATAATTTGTCCTAACTTTACTACAATTGAAAGTTGATTTGTATATATATATACATATATTCGTTTCTTATAAAACTAATTGCACGGTTGAAGATTCAATCAAAAATAATTACCGAATTTTAGGAGTAAAAAATCGTCACTCATGTAGAATTTTAGTGAAACTGTTCTCACCTCAAAATTGAAATTTGGTCGTGATAAAGTTTTGTTTTTGCATAAAAACAAAAGAAAATATAGTAATACATCTGTGACATAGGAATATAAACTATAATATAATAATATATAATATATATATATATATATATATATATATATATATATATATATATATATATATATATATATATATTATTCGTTTGCTCGCTTACATAACTTATGCATTATGGTTAAACTTGTACTGAGAAAATAGTAGCAGAAAGTAGGCATTGCATGTGGTGTATATAACAACAATAACCTAAACTTGGCTCGAGTTTTCCAAGCAGTAGGTTATTGTTGGTATTTTTAGAGAAATATACAAGCTAAGCAAGATGTTTGTGTCATAAAACACGGCTAGAAGAGTAGCCAAATTCCAAAACATCGCCTACGAGTGAGTTACTGGCGCCGGCAGTTTATATTCCTATGTCACAGATATATTACTATATTTTCTTTTGTTTTTATGCAAAAACAAAACTTTATCACGACCAAATTTCAATTTTGAGGTGAGAACAGTTTCACTAAAGTTCTACATGAGTGACGATTTTTTACTCCTAAAATTCGGTAATTATTTTTGATTGAATCTTCAACCGTGCAATTAGTTTTATAAGAAACGAAACAGGTAAAAATGCGATATGGATCAGTAGAATAGGATAAATAAGGAAAAACATACTATTCGAGTCCTCTGGAAACCTACTTATTCTAATTCGTAGTGCATGTCATGGCGGCTTTTGATAAGCGCTCATGAATGAATGATGGAACTTTTATGGAGTTTTAATGGCGCAATTTTGCTCTCATTTAACCAACCTCGCAGCTCTTCAAATAAAAATGTTACCAATAGTGAGAAACCTTATAGAGACATCCTGTACCTATAAAGTTTTGGGGTAGACACAGGGAAGATGAATCTTCATTTGAGTTGTTGAATCTTCCTTAAAGTTGATTTAGGGTAGGAAGCTCGAAACATGGTAAGAAAAAGGTAGGAAATATTGGTAGGGCAGATTCAAGTCGCTTACATGCATCTGTGTTCCACTGCAGGTATATTAAGTAGGCGCTACTACCTTTGTAACATGTTTAGACCTTTCGGATTGTTTCGAGCTGAATATTCTACGTTCAATTTGAGGTACAGTTACTATCATAAAAAATATGGACTTGACAATAATTAACACATCACAATGTCATATTATGTGAAATTACAGAGGAAAAATAGAAAAACGGTGGCAGAAATATTATAAAATGTTCAATTTTACTGAATTTTTCAAACTTATTGAACTCACATTGTTAATACAAATTAAATTTGTTAATTAATCTTATTATATATTTATAATTCAGTACATACATACATCATGTCTACTTAACTTACTAGAAAGTGGTTTGTAACAAACTATTGAATATACATAGCATGATACAAGATAAATAAATAAATGTGTGAAATGCAAAACATAATAGATTACAATTGATTTATAGCATTATTTACCCGTGTTCATCAAATTATATGAAAAACTTGAATATTCTATGAAACATAACTGACGATGTGTAGACTTATATAGTTGCTATATAATCAAATGCAAAACGATATTAGTTATTTGTAAGATTTCGGAATTGAAAAGTGATCGAATAAGCTTTCACATATCTTAGAAATTATTTGTTAGTCCAGCGTGAGTCCAGCTAGTAATTGAAGGCCCTACGGGTTTTTCCGATGGCCAGCATAACGGTACCGCATTTTTATGGATTGGAAGGAGAACACAGAGGGATGAGAAATTTATGTCATTTTGTCATTTGTTATTCTCCTGTCGACAGACGCAATGCGCATACTTGAAACGCAGGTAAAATACATTATGTTGTATTGTTAATTATAAAAACTATTTTTTAAATATTTTTTAGCTCCTTCTTGGTTTAGTGCGATACAAAATAAGATACATGTAGATTTGTTATCACAGTATATTCTACAAAAAGTAAGGAAGCTGTGCCGATTGTAGAGAGGCGCGCACCTTGACAAACCATGTTCGACGTATAAAAATCCTAATTTTAAAGGTAATTTTCTTTATTTTGTTTCATTTTCTTTTTCTTTACATACTTTCAAAGATAATATAACTATATATCCCGATACATACCTATACCTGTTTATTTATTTTTTTTAATTTGTTGAATTATCATTTAATATAATTATTTTCCTGTTAATAAAATAATATTATTATTTAATTACAAGAAAATAAACACTGAAAAACTAGCAAATATTTTGCATGAAACGTTAATAAATAACTCTTTTGTTCGCAAATATTTATTAGACATAACAATACTAATTTAGTTTTATCTGCTACAAGAGGATCCAAAGAAAGTGAAGATATTCCTCGAGGACCTGCAAGAATTGGAGCAATAGCCAGTGAACGTGACCTTTTTTTTGAATACATACTTTATTTATTTATAAATAAAATAAATATATCATCACAGTATATTACCCATTGCTGGATATGCTAATCTGCTTTGTTCACAGATATCGTTAATGATAATGACATATTCGTACCGTGTTGGCATTTACAAGAACTCACCTCAAAGATAAAACATATTATGTAACTTACAATATACATTATATTTTACTTATGTATATTTTCTTTAAGCAAATAAATCTTTTATTATATATAATGTATTATATTTCCTGAATCCTAATATTAAATAACTTGTGTTACGGAAATTTCAAATCACATTAAAGTATATCTGTAAACCACTGCGGGCATTTGCATCCCACTATATGAAGGATCGTATCGTGTCTACCTGGGAGTGAGGTAGATTTTACTACCCTAAACAGAGATTGGTGCATCGACCTTTTAAAAAGGAAGGATTGTTCAACCTTGGGGTTGCACATAGTTTCAACCCGAGAAAGTAGTTGCAGCTACGTTAAAACTTTACAGTGTACATTCTGCATAACTTTCGTGCACTACTTTTATACTACCATATCATAAATCCTACTTATGAAAAAATAAAATATTTCGTTTTTAGAACACCTCTATATTAAACTGGTGCTGGTTGCAATATGCTTTGGCCGTCAAAGCGTCAAACCATAGTGACTGGAAATCAGTAGCTAAATTGTTAATCCATTTGCAAACAAAATAAAGCTTACAAAAAAGTTATTTGTACACGATGTTTCAGGAGTTGCAGCTAGTGCAATCGTATTTTGTGAAGGTATCATTCAGTAAAACTCGTTTCATTTACGTTCAGGTTCTGGAGTTTATTTCAGCAGTTCAGTGCGTGTAGAATTAATGTGATAGTAGTAAATAATAAATAATGAAAATAACAAACATATGACAGATTTTACAGATTCCTACAACGTAAATATGTTACAGTATTTCCTTCAACTTGTCACTTTTTACGTTTTACAAATTAATAACTGAAAGTTGGGAGAGGAGAAAGAGGGTTATATATTAAGAGCATTGTGCACAACTGTACTAAAATATGAAGCAAAAATTCATATAAATTGTTCCTATACTAGAACTATTAGCATTTTAAAAAATTAAACATTAGACTAACATACTTCTGGTATAAAAAAAGTATTATTGATATCTATTAATATTTGACTTTGGTTTTAATGGAAAAACGAGATATGTTACTGAATTTTGCTTTTCCCATTAAAATCAAAGTCCAGTATTCATCCAGGTTGATATCAGAAGTATGTTTGTCTAATGTTGAATTTTTTAAAATATTAATAGTTCCAGTACAGGAACAATTTATTTGAATTTTAGTTTCATATTTTAGTACAGTGCTTTTAAAAGCCACATCCATTACAGTAGGCACTGTCCAAAAATATGGGTTGATTTACTGATATGTAAAAATCAATGTAGGTAGTTACTCATAATGTTTTAGTTTATTTTTATCATTGTTTTTCCTTGTTTCCTTTGAAATGTCAAATAATAACATTATATTTCATGTTTATAGTGAGTATTATTCGAACTTTCTTTTCGGATCTTCACACATATCACATTATTAAGTGTTATTAACATTTAAATGAATTTATTATAATAATAATTTTTTGATAAACAAAAATATTTATACAAGTGGCAGATATTTAATTATTGGGAGTAGTGATTCTATTTAAAATTAAAATGAAATATATTATGAATGTTTCTTACTCATTTCTGGGCGTGCCATTCTGCTTCTATTCACAAAATAGATAATGAAGACATATCTGCACCATATTGAGAGCGTTTTCCGGTGTCACCTTACGGGCTTCCAAAGCTATGGTGTCGTTTGGAAATTACAGTAATTTTCACGTTAAAAATTAAAATAAATAAATATGTCGTCACGGCTTATTACCCATTGCTGGGTGTGCTAATTAAAATTATATAAAAATAAATATAAATATAAATGCGAAAAAATGGCACCTAAAGGAAAAAATCTTTTTAATATTTGTGTAAAAAATTATTTTTTAAAAGGTTAAGGAAGTAGTTGACAATAAATATCAAGTTGTTGTTGTATTATCACTATTATTATGTGTATCTATATTTTTGGACGATACTGTAGACATTGAGCTAATTGTTTGGACCATTTATAAACAACATATGTTTAATTTTATACTTGTTGGTTTCGTAATTTAAGTACATGACATATTTCTTCTCATACGTGATTTACTTGCATAAAAACATACCTAAATCCCACAGGTGTTTTGGCACGAAATTTAGACCATTCATCTAGCAATCTTTCAATACGAATTTTTCATTTCGTTATTAATAAGTTTTTCTATTTCTCAGCTCAAAACTAATCACACTTTTCTAACTGTAGGTATTTCCTTTAATTCATATTTTATTACTTTCTTCAATTAAACTTATCCATTTTCTCAAAGCATATTTCTTTTACTACTACCTACGAGTTTATTGGAAAGTTTTTCATGCTGGTATGGTGTTTTGCATATATGAAGTAGCCATGAGATAAGTAGCATTATATATGTTAGTGTGCGTCTTCCGATGAATCGATCTCGCGAGTCTCCAGACTGGCCGGCTCCCGGGCTAATGATAGCCTGCATGCAGCGTTGTTAACTGTTGTGCAATTACTCCCAACTGCAAGACTTGCACACATTAAATATTTACTAATGTCGTGCTCATGACAATTGAAAAGACTTTAAACTTTTATATTACTATTGATTGGAAATTAACTAATTATTTAAATTATTATACCAAATAGAATAAGAAACGGAGACATACGGGAAAACTAAAAACGAAATCGATAGGTACTAGACTTTATTAAATATAGACAGCTGAGTTGGTGGAGACATCTTGTAAGGATGGACAACAAAGAACATGCGAGATCGATTCATTGGAAGATGCAAACTCACATTTAATATAATATATGTATAATGCTTGGACAGACAAAATAAGAGGATAAAGAGCCGACGAGAAAGGTCAAAGGAAGATTGGGATGGTATCGCGGAGAATAGATTGATGAAGAAAGGTGCTAGAATACAGGAGGCGAAAATTTCTACTGGAGACCGAAAACAGTGCGAAATTATTCCAACCTTTCACGTAACGATAGAAAATCTGACTATGAATAAGTACCTAAATCTAATAGTCGCTATTAACGAAAAAAAAAAGTTGTTCAGAATCCAAGATAGTTTGAAACTTTCCACAGCATATGTAAAAATGTATAGTCAAATATCTAATTTCAAATTGTGGTCATATAATATTTCGGGTGTATGACCTAAAAAGTTTGAAAAGATTTATAGATTATTACAATAATTTTCGGATTTTCTTCAAATGAGAATGTTTAAGGGGAAATTAATATTAACTTAGAAGATTTGTGAAAATCCAAAAATATTAACTTCATATATTTGAATCAGTACACATATTCTTGACGTTTGAGACGTACACTTGTTTATGCATGTACAATATGTCAAAGGAGCAAGTGAAATTTACAGATTTTATTTAGAATTTGTTTATACCATCTCTTTAGGTAACAAATTTTAATTAATTAATTTCAGTCTCACAGTGGATAAGTTGTATCGTTTTCTATTGAGGTATGACCGTATGACGTTACAAGCATTTTATAAAGCTTTATTATTATTAATTCCATCCCTAACACAGTCGAACATCGTTTTTTGAATTTATTATTATTATTATTATTATTATTGTCACAGATATTATTTTGCGTAAGATTATTTTTATTAAATTTATTATGTTTTGTCTCTAATTAGCTATTTAGGTACGTAACCGATGCTGTTGGATAAGAGCTACATTGAATGATACTGGTATTCACGTATTTTATTTCAGTTTATTTCTAGATTTCAGTGTGAGAACATCGATATTATAGTGATTCAGGTGAGAGAGTTAATCTAGCATGTGTATGATTGTGAGTGTGCGTGTGAGCAGTACCGGGTACTGTAGTGGCCGCATCGTGTGAACCCGAGGGTCGCCAGCGTAGCAGCAGGGAAGGCTGTAGTGACCCACATTCTGGTGTCGCCAACGGCAGCAGCAGTTAGGGCTGTAGTGATCTGATCCAGTTGGTTAAGAGGAATGTCTCTGGATCACCACCGAAGCGGCAGTGGTTCCGTAGTGGCCGCTCGTGTGAACCCGAGGGTCGCCAGCGTAGCAGCAGGGAAGGCTGTAGTGACCCACATCTGGTATCGCCAACGGCAGCAGCAGTTAGGGCTGTAGTGATCTGATCCAGTTGGTTAAGAGGAATGTCTCCGGATCACCACCGAAGCGGCAGTGGTTCCGTAGTGGCCGCTCGTGTGAACCCGAGGGTCGCCCGCGTAGCAGCAGGGAAGGCTGTAGTGACCCACATCTGGTGTCGCCAACGGCAGCAGCAGTTAGGGCTGTAGTGATCTGATCCAGTTGGTTAAGAGGAATGTCTCCGGATCACCACCGAAGCGGCAGTGGTTCCGTAGTGGCCGCTCGTGTGAACCCGAGGGTCGCCAGCGTAGCAGCAGGGAAGGCTGTAGTGACCCACATCTGGTGTCGCCAACGGCAGCAGCAGTTAGGGCTGTAGTGATCTGATCCAGTTGGTTAAGAGGAATGTCTCCGGATCACCACCGAAGCGGCAGTGGTTCCGTAGTGGCCGCTCGTGTGAACCCGAGGGTCGCCAGCGTAGCAGCAGGGAAGGCTGTAGTGACCCACATCTGTGGTCGCCAGCGTAGCAGCAGTTAGGGCTGTAGTGATCTGATCCAGTTGGTTAAGAGGAATGTCTCCGGATCACCACCGAAGCGGCAGAGGTTCCGTAGTAACTAGCGGTACTGCCCGTAGTTGCCAACATGTGTGTACGGTGTGTGAATGCCTGAACCTTTTGTAAATGATTGCCTTCTCACTGAGTATTTCTCATGTGTTAATTCTTTTACAGAAATAATCACGGCGTGAAGGAGGATTCCGCGTGACCGGGTTCGGCCAGGCGACGGTCATCTAGATTTGTTATTATTTTTGTATTAATACTGTATATACCGGTTTGGGTGATACATGTGTTTTAATATTCTAATTTTCAGCGCTAACATTTAATCGTCATTTAAAACATTATTAAAGTATTACAAGATATTCAAAACTCATAATACATCAAGAATAATACAATCTTTTTAGTTAACGTTCTGTATTTTTATTAAAGACCCGACGTTTCAGGAGATACACTGCTGCCTTTTTCAGAGAAATTATATAAATAAATAATAACAAAACATTAGCAACAAGTAACCAAGGTAACAAATTACAACATATTTAATATAGGAAGCCATGCTAAGTTTTAATCCGTCGCAATGAGATTATTATTCTTGGTTTTATAAATCTCTATGGTATCTTTATTTAACCTGTTGCTGAGGCGAACAGGTCTTGCAAGAATTATTGTTTCTTCGAATTTGATTTGGTGAAATTCTTCCTGAACATGCTCTGCAACAGACGATTTTCCAGGCTGGTTCAACCTGATCGATCGATCTTGTAGAAATAGTTCTACCAGTCTGGCCAATGTAAACTTCAACAATAAATAAAAAAATTCTATTATTCTTCTTTTATTCTTATTTTTCCGGAATATTAGAAATATTGAAAATAAAAATGAGGTGCCATATTAGGGAACTGGAGCCATGGGTAGCACAATTTTATCTCGAACACTTAATATGTAGTTTTTTGTTGTTAATATTTAATGCTCTTATTTGGTAATTTACCTAGTAATTTACTCTTTTACATCCTTGATTCGAAGCCTCGTAAAATTTATTAAAACATTTATTTGCTGATAATGATGAAAGAAGAGTAAATGGAGGCATTTGAAACTAAACGAACACCAATGGCGATGCAACAAACCAATATTTTTCAATAGATTTGATACAACGTATATGTGTTGAAAGGGCAATCATTATTTGTAACGAATTTATATTATCGCACAATGCTGAATTTGCTGTTATTTTTGAAACATCCTCGTATAAAGATTTCTTTTTTTTTGAGAATGTCCGATATATTAAATACTACTACAAGTATTGACAGTGATATTGATGATGTTTGTATAATCCTATTTGGATGTTATGAAGGAACATTTATAAATTTTATTATAATTAATATTTGGTGCACGTTTAAACAAAATAAATCAAAATTATACTCGAAAATTTGATGACTGAACAAAGATATTATAAACTAAAGACCTCTTGCAAGAACAAGAATATATAATAAATTTTATATTTTTGTCCCAACCATACAAAACTTTTTTACACCAAAAGTTGTAGTGTTTTATAAAAGCATATATTTTTGCTTTGATATGTTCAATTAAAATAGCAGTATTAAGTTTGTTCTTTTCAAGTCCCATGCAGTTTTCGAGATGACAAATTGCAATCTGTGAAATAACGAAATATGTTATTTCAAATCTTTAAACGAGCATTTTTAATATTGGCAAATCTTTCTTAAATATTAATCTAGAAACTATTGAAAATATACCAGTGTTTTAAATACAAAGTTTATTTCTAGAATATTTAAAAATGGTATTAAACTTACTTTCTATATTCTCTGTTCGAAACTTCATGTAGAAATATGATAGTTGAAAATCTTTTTGTTACGTTTATAGGAAAAAAAAATCATTCAACAAATTTTATTATAAATAAATATAACATCACGGCATATTACTCATTGCTGGTAATTTTGTTATAATTTTTATAAATATTTTAGCTGTCATGTAGGTACTTCTAATGAGAATTCATTATAAAAATTGTCATGTGTTATCAATTATGAGTTTTTGTTTTTATTTCGTAGTTTGTTTGCAATAAACCAATTCAGAGTATAATTCTTTGCCATTAAAAAGTATGTATAAAATCAATAGAAATGTATATACAAAAAGTTATACATGTTAGATTATGATTAGATTGTGATTAAGATAAATTAACATTAACATGCAAAAGAAATGATTACTTGGACGTAATAATACAAAATAGGGCAATATAGTTATGAAAAAATAAAATACAGAAATATAACAATTCAAATAGTCAGTAACAATGCTTTAATATTTTATTGAAGAGATGAACAAGACAGTTCATTAGAACATATTTAATGTTCATTTGCATTTATTGAGTAATACATACAGGGTGTTAAAAAAGGGTTAAAATTGAGAGTATGTACATTTTGATGTGCTGATTCTCAATCAAAAGAGTTTTTCCAAACTTCGGAATATTATTTATTATTTTTTATTTAAAGTGGCAGTTTTACACAGCAGTTGAGCACTATAACAGCGACTGTTTGGTGGGCGTAGTTATACTGTTAGCATTTATGTCTATAACTTTTCTAAAAAGTAGAAAAATTTATAGTTATAACAGTAACTGTGAAAACTGTCAACTGCTATCACAGTAGAATGTTTCACAACAAAAATCAGTTAATAATATAACCACGCCCACCAAACAGTCGCTGCTATAGCACTCAACTGCTATATGAAACTGCCGCTTCATTCTTGAAGTGTACATTTTTAGCGTCACTGGCCTACACGAAATTTTATTAAAATTAAGTACGAATTAATGTATTTCCTATTCATCATCAGTTACGTAATTTCGTACTTCATTGTTTTTAATAAAAATTTCATGTCGGCAGTGGCGCTCTAAAAGTGTACATTGCAAGAATTGTAAGAATAACCGACTTACCTGTAAGGAAGGTTGATCGTTATTTTCCGAGCTTGTTTTCCGATATAATTACTATGAAATATCGCGTTATGTCATACCCGTCGGTACATTTGAAAACGACGTAACATCTCATCACAGCTCATTTAGGTACTTATTTCGTTATTTGTGATACGCATTTCGCAATTGGAATCTTCGGGTGAGGTAGGGGTTTCGTAATTATATCGGAGGACAAGCTCGGAAAATTACGATCAACCTCCCTTACAGGTAAGTCGATTATTCTTACAATTTTTCTTCGCTTGTCTCAGTGGCGTGCAGTCCATATGTGCAAGGTGTGCACTGCACACCCTGCGAATAATTTCAAAATTTACTGCATTAAAATGTAAATTATTTAATTGATTTGATTTTAATAATGATATACCAAATATAAAAATATTGATATAATTATGGGACAATAACGTACAGAACCGTGTTTAGTTGTCTATCATAGACGTGCAGGGTGCAGGCATGCAGGTCTCCAGGCTGCACTTCGCGCGCATGTTTTTACACAGAGTTGTACGGAATATAGCAGCAACAGTGTATTTTGCGCAAACAGATAAAATATTAGAAATACGTATCGCTCCATTGCACTCACCGGCGTGCAGGATATTTTGTGCACGTATCGCCTTAAAATTAAATTTGGTAGTGAATAGACAAGTTTAGACACAAAATTTTATTATTTATTTTAAGTAACTATTTGGTTTACAATTTATATATTCTTAATTTAACTTATATTTATATTTATGAAAAATTATAGAATCGAAATTGCATTTGAGGAACTTGCGGATTTACTTAATAATCCATTTTCCAGAAAGGACATAGCATCATAAAATTAGATAATACAATTTAATAGACCAACCTCCGATATATCATTGTCGCGAAACATACAAATTAAAGGTTAAACATGCTTGCGACATTTTCGAAAATATATCAAAAATTTAAATGGTTTACCGGCTGTTTCAAACAAAATAAATTTTAGTATTGACCAGGTTCGCTAATTATTACAAGCAACAAAGATAACCTAACATTCCACCTACACAATATTATTTTTTAAAACTCTGCACACCCAACTCAAAAACGCACCGCATGCCACTGGCTTGTCCTCCAATATAATTACTATGTATATGTTTAAAATGCTAGTTGCAAAATCGCGCTGAATCGTCTCGTATTTAAAACGATTTTTGTACATTATGATATACATAGCCTATACAAGCACTACCCCGATTTGCAATAGCCTATACATAACAATAGCCCCTTATGAATCCCAAAAATTTAAACTAATTCTCTATACTAATTTGCAAAAGTTGACTAGTAGGTAATTACAGGTTTATTATAAAATGAATATGTAGAATTCGGTGTTCAACCTTTCGTATTTATAATTATCTCTATATTAACACCTGTTCTATTTGCTACAGAGGTGGAAGCGTGTCTTACACTGTGGCCTGAAAAATTATTAGTAACTATACGGCTCTTTTTAAA
Source organism: Harpalus rubripes (assembly GCA_963082715.1). Classification (NCBI taxonomy): domain Eukaryota; kingdom Metazoa; phylum Arthropoda; class Insecta; order Coleoptera; family Carabidae; genus Harpalus; species Harpalus rubripes. The sequence continues at coordinate 24,935,095 of OY720454.1, read as the reverse complement.
TACTAGCTTTATCCATCTACTAATAGTTTGAGAACATACTGGATGATTCCGTTTATGGTATGTTAGAATTAAAATCTTTGGTCATTTGAACAATATTCAGATGTGATACGAATGTAGAGAATAATTGCTGACGCAGTTTACAATTCTGGTTTTTCGCGGAAAAATAGAAAATCAAATAAAGATTGTTGTCTATTAGGGCCTGATATCTTTATTCGTTCACTAATTCGAATTTCTATTTTATCTTGTATTCTTGTATTACTACAAGATTTAGATTTATTGATGATAAAGTCTGAACCCTATGTGCACTGGTAATAGCCATTACGGTAACTAGTTTGATAGTGTGGTCGTTGTAAGAGAAAATATGTTTCCGATATATTTTAGAATTGGAACTCGTTTCTATGTAACTACATATTTTCAATTTGCTGATCTTGTAATGTAAATTTCTCTAATTAGTCTTTTAATTACAAATTCATCTTTTTACCGATAGTATTAGATTGAGAGCTGCTTGATAAGAAATTCGTTTGTAGTAGGAACTCTCTACATGGTCTGAGTTGGTTATAAAATTTATATTATTTTCTAGAAAATATGAATATGGTTCTAAATTTTTTGAGCAACAAAATATCCTGTATTTTTTTGTAAAGCTCCCATAATGTTCCTTTAGACAACGACGACAGTATTAAAGGCAGAACAACTTGAGGAATGTTTTAATTTATAAACACTCTCCAGATAATATCTCTGCTATTATGGTAAGAATCTTGGACAACGGATGTGCCTCTGAAACGTGATAAAAGTAAGGAATTTTTCATTCAACAAACTTTGATTTTCTCTGAACAATCGTTAGAATAATGGATACCAACTATTAAAACACCAATCGTTTTTTCAAGTGTTATTATTTCTAACTAACTAATTATTGCAAAAAGGCGGATAAAACGTAAAAGTAAAACGCGTAATTAATTGTAAAGGCATCTACTGAGAAAAGGAATCTGGAGTGCGTAATTTTTATATTCTGTATTAATTATTCTGGCATATATGTCAATTTGCGGAGCTTAAGTTCCGCTGATAAGAGATAAACAACTTAAGTTTGATGTCCCTGATAATATTATATTATTCTGAGAGAAATTCATCAATAATAATTATAAAACTGGATATCTATCACCGCTAATCATTTTCCACAGCTAGATCCAAGTAGGTTTTGATTAATTTTAAAATTTGGAATAAGAATTAAAACTTTCATGCATGATTCTTCAAGCATTTGACAAATTATTAGAGAGAGACAGAACACAGAGTTCAGAAACACTGACTAAAACACGCCCTGTCGCTTAGTGAGCTACGCGCATCCAAGTATACGCACCAACAAAACAATCGACACAAGAAGAAATAGAAAAGTTCTATGAACAGATACATGAAATAGTGAATGAAAAGCACAGTAGAAACATGGAAACTATTATCATGGATGATTTCAACGCTCGTGTAGGAGCCAGAAGATCCGAAGATGAAAATATATTATGGGCAAATTCCACTACGGTACAAGAAACGATCGATGACAATTACTGATAGATTTCGCCATAAGCCTGCAGTTAAAAATAGGAAACACGTTCTTTAGTAAGGGAAATAAAGAGTCAAAATGGACATGGATTTCACCAAAAGGAGATAAATTTAAAATGGACTATATTCTGCATAAAAATAATAACAATATACAAAATGTAAAAGTAATCCAGAACCTAAAATTCAACACAGATCATAGGCTAGTGAGAGCAACAATTATGCTAGGAAAAACCAACAGAAAATTTATTTTCGGCAAAAATAAAAATTATACAATTAATTTAGACATGCAAACAACATACCAAGACAATTTAATGAAATCTGTTCCTACTCTTAAACAATATGAAATTAAAGATGAAAATAGTCTCCAAAAATATTATGATATATTAGAAAAGGTTATATTAAATACAATACCAGGAAAAAACACCAATGGAAAACAACATAAGAAAATATCAAAGGAAGCATTAGATTTAATAAAAAATAGAGAAACACAAAAATATTAAAAATAAAACAACATTACAAAAAAAATAATTTTGTGAAGTTCGAAAACTAACAAAAAAGAAAATCAAAGAGAACTTAAAAAAATACAACGACAAGAAAATCGAGGAAACTGTAGGCTCAACAGGAGCAGTGAGGAAAATGAAGAAAGATGTAGCGGTAGGGAAAAATTGGATAATGAAAATAAAAGATAATACGACAGTGAGTACAAACAGAGATGACATACTCTCCACAGCGACAGAATTTTACTCACAACTATATACAAGTAATATCGCTAAAGAAATAAAAGTGTATATCGAAATGGGAGAGGCGGCAGAAGTTCCCTATATCCTAAAAGAAGAAATATTAAAAGCAATAAAAGAACTTAAAGACAACAAGGCTCCTGGAGACGGTAATATAAGCAACGAAATGATTAAAATAGGAGCAGAAAAACTTATCGAACCACTATGCTATCTTTTTAACCAAAGTCTCATAATAGAGGAGATTCCACATCAATGGTTACATTCCAACATCAGATTACTTCATAAGAAAGGCAATAAAGAAATTTTGGATAACTATAGACCTATCAGCTTATCCTAATGCATACACAAAGTATTCTCAAAAATAATACTTTCTAGAATAAATAAGAAAATTAAGATTTCAACTCAATTGAATAAGCGGGATTTAGAAGTGGATTCTGTACAACAGATCACTTACAATCGGTTAATCAAATAATGGAGAAAGTGAAAGAGTACAAAATGACTCTATATATTGCCTTCATAGATTTTCAAAAGGCGTTCGATAGTATAGAACACCACTTCAATATCAAATCGTTATATCAAGCAGGGGTCGAACAAAAATACATAAAAATAATAAAAGCAATATACAATAAAAGCAAGGCTAAGGTAGTTCTAGAAAAGCCAGGAGAAACATTTAATATATCAAGAGGAGTATGACAAGGGGACCCTTTATCACCAACGCTGTTCTCATGTGTTCTGGAATCCATTTTTAAGAAGCTAAATTGGGAAGATAAAGGCTTGAAAATAAATGGAAAATATTTATCTAATTTCCGATTTGCAGACGACATTGTCCTCATTGCTGAAACTTCAAAAGATCTAGAATCCATGCTTGAAGATATTCAATGTAAAAGCAAAAAGGTACGACTACAAATGAACTTGAATAAAACTAAACTTATGGCCAATGGACCAAGAAAAAACAATAAACTAGTGGGATCTTACTTAGAATACGTTGATAAATAAATAAATATATACATATATATATATATATATATATATATATATATATATATATATATATATATATATATATATATATATATATATAGGACAAATAGTATCGTTTGATTACAGAACAACAGAAGAAATAGATCGAAGACCAGCGCTAGCATGGAATAAGTATTGGTCTCTTAAAGAAATTTTTAAGGGAGTTTTTGCAACATCATTGAAAACAAGAGTATTTGAATCATGCATACTACCTACTTTAATCTATGGCTGTCAAACTTGGAGTCTAACCCAAAACCACTGTAACAAACAAAATATTACTATACGAAGAATGGAAAGAAGTCTACTAGGGATCAACTTAAAAGATAAAGTAAGGAATAGAAATAAGACCTAAAGAGAGATTTAACTAAACTATACGACGACATTTTCAATACAGATTGGTCATTTCTCAACCAATATTCAGATGTTAATCTTGCGCTTAATCAATTTTATAAAAGCTTATATTCTATCATAAATGAGTCTGTCCCCAAATTTACGTTTAAGAAATCAAATTTTCCACCTTGGTTCACTCCTCAAATCAAATATAATATTAAGAGTAAGGAGTATTATAGGAAAAAATGGCTTAAATTTAGAAATCCATATTATCTTGGTGAATTCAAAAGATTACGATCTCTTACCAAAATTGAGATTCAGGAAGCATATAGTTCATTTGTGCAATGTGCTGAAACTAACATTAAAAATCAACCGTCAGATGTTTGGAAATATGTTAGATTAAAACAAGGAACTACTCGTATCCCTGGTAAACTTCGTGACGAGGAATGTGAGTATAGTAACCCGCAAGATATAGTTGATGCCTTCGCTAAACACTTCACTCATTCATTTTCTCTTAGCACTCCTTATATTCCAACTTCTGATTTCACATTTCATTCGTCATTCTCTTTACCTCGTGTAGCTGAAGAAGATCTTTTATCTATTATGTCCTCATTCTCCAATAAATTTACAGCCGGTGAAGATCAGATTCCGAGTTTCCTTATAAGAGATACTAGGTTTGTTTTAGCGCAACCACTGGTTTTAATAATTAATTTAGCTATAGTTAGCTCGACTTTCCCAGATCGCTGGAAACAAACAAGGATAACTCCTGTCTTCAAAAAGAATGATAAGGCTATTATTAGCAATTACCGCCCTATTTCAGTTTTAAATAACTTTAGTAAGATTTTTGAAATTGTAATATATCGCATTATATACAATAATGTTTTTTCTTTTATTTCGCCTAATCAGCACGGCTTTATGCGTGGGCGCTCAACGGTTACAAATCTAGCATCCTTTTCTCAGTTTGTCTCTGAAACTATCGATGAATGTAGCCAAGTTGACGTAATTTACACTGATTTTTCAAGTGCCTTCGATACTATAGATCATGGTTTACTCTTAAATAAAATTGGTGCTTTAGGTGCAGCCCCATCCTTAGTCAATTTATTGCACTCATATTTGAATAATCGTCAATGTTATGTTACTTATAATGGTTTCTCCTCCTGCCCCTTTCAATCAACCTCTGGCGTACCCCAAGGATCTAACCTAGGCCCACTCTTATTTATTATATTCATTGATGAACTTATTAGATCTTTTACTTGTGAAGTACTTGCTTATGCGGATGATATTAAAATATTCACCAAAATTAATTCTTTCAACGATTGCTCACTACTTCAAAGTAATATTGATAACATGGTTGATTGGTGTAATAAAAATAAATTAAAATTGAATACCAGTAAATGTTGTTCTGTAACCTATACACGCCGTATCAACAAAATAAGTTATCCGTATATAATGCAGGCAGTTAATCTTGTTCATAATTCTTCAATAAAAGATCTTGGTGTAACTTTTTGCTCTAATTTTGTTTTTCTTGAACATACAAACAATGTGTGTCGTTCTGCTAGCAGGACTATAAACTTCATTATTAGAATATCCAAAATGTTTAAAGATATTACTGTACTAAAATCTTTATTCTCTGCCTTAGTTTTGAGCAAAATTGAGTATGCTGGCTTAATTTGGTTTCCTTCCACTTTAAATCAATCCATGGCCTTGGACAGGATTTATCGTAGATTTTTAAAATTTTTGTCGTTCAAAATTGATCATGTTTATCCAGATAGAGGAATTGATCAGCAGGCTCTCCTACAGCGTCACTCCATGCCCACCCTCAGTTCTAGGCGTGAAAATTCATGTGCCAGATTGCTGTGGTCGCTGATCCACAACAAGGTAGATGCTCCTTTTCTCCTATCTCGGATTTCGTTCCATGTCCCGAGGATGGCCTCCAGATATGCTAGCACCTTTTACCTTGCCGCTTGCCGTACTGATGTCCTTCAACGTTCACCCATTTATATAATGTGCCGATATGCCAACCAAATTTATGAAGATATATTTATGTAAACACATCTCATCATTATTTTGTTTTATATATGTATATTTAATATTCTCTAAATTTTTAATATTTATGTTCTATATACCCTGTAATTGGTTCACTGTTGGGTAATAAAGTATTATTATTATTATTATTATTAAAAGAAGAAGAAGAATCATCACGTATGTAATACAAAGAGTAAAACAGCTAAAGTGGAATTGGGCTGGACATGTAATGAGAACTAAAGATGACAGATGGACAAGAAATACCACAATATGTATACTATTAGATAAAAACAGAGGAAGAGGTAGACCAAGTAAACGCTAGCAAGATGACATCTTGAAACATGCAGGATCAACATGGACAAGACTTACAGAAAATAGGAAAGAATGGCTACAGATGGGGGAGGCCTACGCCCGAAACAAGGTTGGATAAATTTCGTACATGCAATATTATTTAACGTACTACCTATTTACAATGTATTGTAAAACTTTAGATTAATTTTATTTTATTTTGTACTAAATGGGATTTATTAAATAAAGGCTTTTATTAATTCTTGCAAAAAGGCGGAAAAAACGTAAAAGCAAAATTCGTAATTAATTCTAATTAATAGTAAGTGAAAAATGACTGCATCACCAATTATGATAATTTTTGGGGTATTTTTCTGTTAAGTTTTGCTTATAGTTATGTAGGGATAAGATAAATGATCCTCTTTCCAAATCCAAGTGACTAGAGTTCTTGCGTTGGAATGAAGTTACATTTTTCTTTGACAAAAGAGAACCAGTGATTCAAGGAGATTTACTGTTGCTATACATTGATACTAAATTCTAGTTTTGCTTTATCTCATTATTAGTATGTATGATATATGTATTTAACCTAAATGGTAAACAATTAAGATAATATCTCCGATTTTTGAAACTAAATCTAAGGTATTTTCTAAATTTGCTTTCTAATAATAGTAAAAACAAGCGTGTTTGAAAACTATATTTGCTAGGTAACTGATATGAGTAATAGTTTAGATACTATTTTAGAATCTTTTAATTTTAAAAAAAGGTTGTAATATGAACATATTTAGTTCTACTAAATTTTAAAAAGAAGCAAAATTTGCCATTAGGTTTTTTTTTTCGCTAAAAAATAATTTCATATGAACTCATTTGGAGTACCTAGCACTTCTCATATAGTACCTATAAAGAGTAAGTCAGAAACTGTCTGTTCATATTATAAGTTGCCTGTTTCCAATAACTGTTCTTATTAGAATTTTGAAAGAAATATTTTAGAAAAGTATAGCGATTACGTTTATGGTATGACTAGCGAATGAAAGTTGACGTTTAAATTATTTTATAGATGAATAGAATTGTACAAAATATTCAGGTATGAAATTTTTGCATGAACCCATTTAAATACTGAACTAGGAAAGCACAGAAATTCATTACTATGTCTGACCGAACATAGATGGCCGACTAGGGTAAGTGAATAGGTGCGTTTAATATATTTTAAACATTTTTCGTTTATGTTGATTATAACAAAATATTTTGATCTTTAAACTATTTAGTTTGGCAATTTTATGATATAGGATTATTCTTAATTTTTTCTAACAGTAATTCCGACTCGACGCTTGCTTACACCTGAGACGAACGAACTAGAATTTGCGATATTAATTTTTTTATATACATCCCTCAATCCTGTCGCTAAGGTCATTATAAATGTCTCCTGGTATTGAGTACAATTCTAATCTTCTGTAACGGAATACATAAGGGTCAGTTTCCTTTCAAATCAAATATTTCAAAAGAAACCACGTCTATTAAATAATCTAAACGTCAACTTTCATTCGCTAGTTATACTACACCCAGATTAAGACAACTTTGTCTTACGGAAGAGCATGCCAATTACCCCAGTAGTTAGGTAGGGAACTAACATAATATAATAATAATAATAATAATAATAATAATAATAATAATAATAATAATAATAATAATAATAATAATAATAATAATAATAATAATAATAATAATAATAATAATAATAATAATAATAATAATAATAATAATAATAATAATAATAATAATAATAATAATAATAATAATAATAATAATAATAATAATAATAATAATAATAATAATAATAATAATAATAATAATAATAATAATAATAATAATAATAATAATAATAATAATGCATTTATTTCCAAACAGGTTTAACACCCAATTACAAGGAAAATACAGAACAAATAGAGAATATGAAAATGTACAAAAATAGTGTATAGTTATACAAATAACATTTACAATTTGACAAATATTGAAGGTTTAACAAAACAACTTTTCATTCAACAGTTTCATTCATAATAGATGTGATAAATGATAAGCTATCTTCAAAAACGTCGCATTTGGAGCAAATTTCATTGAAATTATTGCACATAATATTAATTGTAGTTTTTTTTTTTAGCAAATTAGTATGTGGTCTTGTGCAATAAAAAGTGTTATTTATACGTGAGTGTAAGCGTGGTACATAAAAGTTAATTTTATTGAGTAGCCAGGGAAAGTCAATATTATTTTGAATTAAGTTGTATAAAAATTTACGGAGGCTATGAAGCGTCTTTTTTGCAGAGATGTAAAATTTAATTGCAGTAATAAACGATCATGTTCAAAACCTCTACATGGGTACTGGCCTTGTGACAAATAATAAATGAATTTGAGAAACTTACGCTGCACGGATTCAATAATATCTATTTGATTTTTTTAAATTGGATACCATATGATACTAGCATATTCTAATCTTGAACGAACAAGTGTAAAAAATAAAGTGTATAAAGTATTTGAGAATTCTCGGCAATTTCTATAAATAAAACCATAAGTTCTAAAAGCCTGGGTAGTTATATCTTTAATATGAGGTTCAAAGGTAAATTTTTTATCAAAAAGTACTCCAAGATCTTTGTGAACATCAAGAGTATCTAAAGGAACAGCATTAATGCTATATCTGGATGTTACATTATTTTGCCCTCTACAGTAAGTTATAGCTTTGCATTTGGATATGTTAAAATATAAAGCATTTGACTCACACCATGTACTGATAGTATCGAGACTACTTTGTATATACTACTATCATTTTCAGACAGCTACATAATATACATTCTGTAATATTATCAATAAATAGTAAAAATAATGGAGGTCCCAGGTTAAACCCTTGTGGTACACCTGATGTAGGAGTGAAAGACTGAGACAGAAAATAGCGATACCTAAAAAAATGTTTTCTATTGCACAAGAAAGATTTCATAAATTGTAAGAGGGAATCAGAAAAACCAAAGGACTTTAGTCTGTTTAGAAGTATTTTATGATCAATTTGATCAAACGCTGTCTGAAAATCTAAGTATACTACATCCACTTGACCACGATTATCTAAAATCTCAGTGGTAAACTGACAAAAGGTAGCTAGGTTAGTTACAGTAGACCTTTTTTTTCCATAAATCCATGTTGTAATGGCGAAATGGTATTTTTGACATCTTTATAAATTCCTCTGTATATAATATCTCATGTATCTCTTGCCTTTTTATTACCCTGTGTTTAACGCCTCCTTCCTCTCTCAGTCTGATGGAGTTCCGATGCCGCTGTTAGTTTACATGGTTTTGAGTGAAGGAGTGTTCGTTTTTACGTTTTCATAAAGATTTTTGTTGAACAAATAAGCGTCCATACCGGTGGTCTTTCACTACTTTACTGCACTCTGTATTTTGGTGATGTGAGAAAGTGTTATATGTATATTTGCGGCATTATCCATAAACTAAGAGGTGTCTGCCAATTTTGGCAAGGAATCTGCTACACCAGTTAGAGTTAGATCGTTTGTTAGCATGTTGCTCATTAAGATAAACAAAACTAAAAGGCTCTGAGTAATCTATATTTGTAAGGATATCAGGAAATTGTCTTGTTTTACCACTGTTTCCGGTATGCACGCTTGTATTTCACCATTTAGTTTAAGTGGGTGCGAGGCTTAATAAATGGCTACTATCGGGTACTTGTCAGCCATTTCTTTCTTTAAATCTTTGTTAATTCTTACAAAAAATTCGTCTTATATGTTTACGCTTTGGCCTTTATTAATCGGTAAGATTTTTCCCCAAGAAAGAAGTACATCTTCGCTTAAGACTTTAGCTACAGAGGAAAAGACTTGTCTCCGGAACCATGTACCTGGGTAAGTTCACGATACCGCACACCGGACGAGCATGTGTCATATCCTTGTGTTGAAACTATATGAGTAAAATATAAGATTCGTAAGTAACGCGACTAACTAGTAGTGCTGTTGACAAAATTAAAATTTTCGAATTTTGAAATATTCGAAATTCTAAAAATAAGTTTTATACTTTTTTGAATTACGAAAGGAAAAGACTTGTCTCCGGAACCATGTACCTGGGTAAGTTCTCGATACCGCACACCGGACGAGCATGTGTCATATCCTTGTGTTGAAACTATGAGTAAAATATAAGATTCGTAAGTAACGTGACTAACTAGTAGTGCTGTTGACAAAATTCGAATTTTCGAATTTTGATATATTCGAAATTCGAAAAATAAGCTTTATAATATAAAAATAAAATATATATCATCACGGCATATTACCCATTGCTGGGTGTGCCAATCTGCTTTGTATGCAGATATCGGTAATGATGATGACATATTTGTACCGTGCGGGCGTTTACCAGGCATCACCTCACGGGCATTCATTGTTGACGTGGAGAGTGCACCACAGGGGTCAATTTTGTGCCATTCAAAATTGGAAATATTTGGTGTCGGTCGGGATCGAACCCGGTTCCCCAGATTCGCGACCAAACACTCAGGCACGCGGCCACGAGACCCCATTAAATAAGCTTTATACTTTTTCGAATTACGAATTTCGAAGTCAAAATTCGGAATATTTTTCGAATTTTGTAATTCGATAGTTGAAGCCGCCATCTATTTATTCGTGTTTTACAATGACATGACTTGTTTAAACTTGCTCTCTGAGTCCAAACACCGAGATTTGTCGCTTATTTGTTGAAAGTAAAATATTTTTAATCCACATGTCGCCCGGAAGTACAATTTGGAAATATTTTTTTCAAATTAATATTAACAAAGCAAAGTGTATAAATGCCAATTAACTTACACTTGAAAATATGTAATTCTAACTTCGTAAATACTTGAAATTGGAATTTTGAATGTGTATGAAATTCAAATTTTGTTAAAAATTCGAAATTTCGAATTTAGATTAAAATTCGAAATCCGAATTTTCGAATTATTTTTACTACTAACTAACTGAACCAATGAAGGTTTAAACGTATGTAACATTGTTACTAATAGGAATAAGCCAATACTAAACCTGGACTGGGGAAGATTATTACAAAGTACTTACCTTAATAACTAAAAATTGGGTAAGCACATGTTTATCAGGAACGCAGCGGTAAGTCACTTGACTATCTGGTTCAGATTAATGTAGTTATACGCCATAATGAACATGTCCTTCGGATCTAAGGGGGTAAGTCATCTGACTTCCAGATCCAAATGTTACATGGTAGAAAAAAGGATGAACACGCGTTCATCGAATCTAAGAGGTTAAGTCACAGGACTACCAGATCCTTGCCATAACGTAGTATCTAGTACTTACTAAAACTGCAAAAACAGTTTTCTTTTCAGTCTACTTAATTCATAATTTTTCAGAATATCATTATCACTTCACTTGATGAGGTGTTACGTCGGGTGTTTTTTTATTACATAGCTTTCCAGTGTGCCGGTGGGTATGACATAACGCGACACTACATAGTAATTATATCAGAGGACAAGCGAAGGAAAATTAAATAAATAATAAGAAATAATTTTGTATTTTGGAAAAAAAAATTGTTTGAGAATATGCACGACTAACCTTTTATTTTTTACCTTTTTTCTTAACACTCTGGATATTATCCATTTGTTTCTTGATATGATGCTTTATGTCCCATTATATCTAGAGTTTTTATAACATTTATTATACATTTTTCTTAAATTTATGTAAATATAAAAATTTACAGTGAAATTACATGTTTATTATCTAAATGAAATAAATTAAAAAACAAGATAATCTGAATAAACAATGTGAACAATATTAAGTTTCTTCATGTCCTTCGGCTTCTTTTAGTTATTTTTCTACTCGTGTTCTTAAAATTTTTACGGCTTTTCGTTAACATAAAATTCCAAATATTATTCCACTTCGGCTGGAAACAATGAACGAATGAATTTGTAATTAAATTCTACTTATAATTGAAAATATTCAATAAATACTGTAACAGCAAAAAATACTCATCTCACATATCGTATTAGAATAAAAAATGTTGTTCCAATTTCAAATAGTTTTTCTAAACAATTTATTTTGTACCCTTAAAATTTAAAAAAAAATGTACATCCCCTAAAGTTTTCAAATTGAACTAGTGAGTATGATTTTCCCTGCATTTTTTTTCAGCAAGATTACGATTACTTTTTGAGAGTGAGAGGAAAATTTTTACGAGTGTAGATTTTCCTAAGCAACAAGTTTTCATAAAAATTGCCCAAGGAAAATCAAGCACGAATGGAATTTATCTTGACAATTCAATGAAAAATAATAATTATTGTTTTGTTTGAAAAATAATATTAAAAATTGTACCTATTAACATTGTTTCTTAGCAACTTAAATATAAAAATATTGCCGGGGAAATACTGTTGCTTGATAATATTGCCATTTTAATACGACTGCGATTAGTTGAGAATAGTAAAATATACATCAATTTCATTAGATGATATATAAGTATTAGAATTGTCATAAATAGATATTTACGAAAAAACAAAAATAGCACTTCTGATGCACACTTCATAACATCGTTGAAGTGCTTTTGACGCGACAGGCGATTGCTGGTAACTACTATCAACTGTACAAATATTTCTACATTATCAAATACTACGCACAAAAGTATACTGCCATGCCGAGAAATGGGTAATAAAGCCGTGGTTTATTTAACCTAGATATACCCTATATGATATGAAATTATATGACTGAATTTAAAGCGCTGCTACCAAATTATTTCATATACATACTGTTTCTATAAACTTACTCAGTATTGGATAGAGTACTTTTTATCTTTTGAATAATGTTGTTTATGTGCAATTGTTTCAAGTAAATAAGTTATTTACGTTCAAAAATGAAAATGTTGTATACTGTTTTTAGTTAATTTAAGCCATGTAAACAATTTATTTTTTATAAATTTATTTATTTTATTAACGAATTTGCAATAAGAGTGTGAAATAATTGAGAGAAAAAAATTGCAGGCTTGCCAATACGTAACTGGATATCAGTTACGTAGATCGGTCGGAAATATTCCCAAAAAAAACTGAAATGTGTAAGAAATGATAGCTTTTAATTTGAATATTTACTTTGAATATATTATTATTATTTTACTGTAAAATAAGATAATAAATAGTAAGTTTATAAAAAAATTCTAAGTTTACTTGGCTAAATTAACTAGAAACAGTATACGTATTTTTTAAATGTAAATAAATCGTTTATTTGAACAAATTGCACATAAACAACATTATATATATATATATATATATATATATATATATATATATACCGGATGTCTTAGGCCAACCGACACATAGGAGATTGACATAAGAAATCAGTTAATTGTGAATAGTATCTCCCCAGTGCAAGATATTAAGTTAAAATTTTGTATGCTTATTCAACGATATTTCTGTAGACTACAGTTCAGATCAGTCTATTTACATGTGTAATAATAGAAGAAATTTAAAAAAAAATGTTTTTCATATCCCAAAAAAAATAGTTCATATAGCATAATGGGTAGTGGGTATGCTTGATTTTCCCTGTTAAACCTCCATGTGTCGGGCGGCCTAAGACACCCGGTATATATATATATATATACGAGCCCAGTCGCACATGTATTGGACCAAAGAACCCTTGTGCAGAAAATCAATTTTCAGAACTAAAATTTATTATATACAAATCATTTATAGAAAAACAAACAAATATAATAAACACACTGTAGTTCTAGCAATTAATTAACAACATTTAATATACAGGGTTTTTTCCTAAGACACTATACGTAGGTATCTCAGAAACAAATTTAAGTTGTGTTATATCTTTAAATTATACCAATAGAAAAATTATTTTTGTACGCCATTGGATAAACTCTATCATATTGTGACATTTTTATTTGAAACATTTTTCTGGATAACTGATAGGTCAGAAGTAATTTGAAGAAGAAAAAAAATACCAATAATCAGTTTTTCGTCATTATCTAGTGATCCATGCATTTTTTTGAAAAAATAATTTAATTGATAAAACTACAGTGAATTTAATACACTTATCTGCCCCTCCGCAGACAACCTGTATATAATAAATTTTAATTCTAAAAAAATAATCTTCGGCACAAAACTCCTTGGTCCAATACATGTGTGACTGGGCTCGTATATATATATATATATGAAAATGAAAAATGTTCTTACGGGTACGGCAGTCAGGATGATGGGAAAGATGTTAAATGATACTCTTTAAAGTTACATGTCAAGCTTTCGGAATTTCTTTATTCCTTCTTCAGGACAGCTATAAATTTATGAATAACAAACATGTTATAATTTTGAAAAATGTTTATTGTACGCACTAAGTACTTACTACTTTGTGAGGTTAAATTATAAACCAAACAATCATTAGAACTGTATTGACGTCGTGAAGAAAAATTAAGTTCAATGAAATTTAAATTTTGAAATGAATTTACACAAAACAAGTAATTGATTTAAGCTAAAAACTTGTAAAACAGAGCAAATAGGCTCCGAAAAAGTCAATGTTATAAAAAACACGTGTGAACTAAAGTCGAAAACGACACTTTCGAACCTTTAACAACTTTGTAAAACGATAAAAAGCAAAAGAAGAAAAGAATAAACCTGGAAACATGAAATGTTCTAAATGGTGAAACCATTTTAAATTATATAAATTTTGGTAAATTTAATTTATATTGGATCAGAGATTCTACTAATATTAGATGTATGTAATTCTTTGAATTTTAGAAGATAGTTGTATATTGAACTCAAACCACTAACATCTGTTCTTTTATTCATAGTGTAATCAGTTTTATTAATATGAACCATTTCAAGTAAATTACGTTTGTTTGAATTAGTTTCAACATCTAAAACAGATGAGTTACTATAGTCAATACAATGCGAAAACTCATTGAAATGTTGCGATAATTCACAAGCATTTGGTCTGTGTCTACAGTCACTTTTATGGGAACTGATTCTAGCTTTAAGTGATCTAGTTGTCTGTCCAACATAAACTTGTTCACATTCGCCGCACGGAATTTTGTAAAAAATATTGGATTGTAGATCGTTTTCAATAGGATCTTTAACTTTAGAAAAAAGGGAGTTAGTTGTAAGTGAGTTTTTTTATAGCTATTTCTATTTTATCATTTTTAACTTCCTTTAATAATTTGAATGTCAGATTGTCAATATTGGGTAATGAAATAAAAGTAATGTTATTGTTGTTAGCGTCTGTCTGTGAGTAACAGTAACAACACTTCCTCACAGACAGTCGTGATCACATATATATATATATATATATATATATATATATATATATATATATATATATATATATATATATATATAAGTTACCGCTGTCCAAACCGCTGAATTGCAGTTCCCAGGCGTCGAACCCGACACCTGAGTTTCCCGTTTCCAGCTTATAGACTTTAGTGCAGTTACAAGTCAGTCAGAGTTTAGAATTCATATAATAAACATTAGAGTAGAATAAATGTAATAATTCATTAAATAAATATTAACAATTTTATGTGTAACAAATGATAGTTTTGGCATTATATTAAACTCATAATAAAAATCCCTTTTTAAAAACAATATTTCGGATCCTCGAAATATAACTGGCGCAGTCTAAAAGGATTTTTCGGGCGAATTTTCACATCGCGTGAAACTCGTGTTCGTATCAACGATCCACCGAAAAGAACCACAACCCCAGGGAGAAGAAGCGACTACGTTCAAGTGTAAGACCACCCAGTTCCTTCATCTGCGAGCGAATATCGACGACGAAAGAACAAGGCGCTGCTGAACACAGACCTGACCGGGACAACGCACCCAATGGACAAATTGCTTCTATTATTGTGAGTACACACATGTCACACAATTATCAGCACCATTCTGACTCAGATACAGGATCGGATACACATTCAAACTCAGAAACTTCCTCTGACTCCGAGTCCACACTCGTAACTTCTAAACCTTATAAAAGTAAACGTAGAATAACAAAAAACAAAGCAAAAATGCCACAAGAAGTAGCAGCAGGCTTAGTATTACAACCTGCACGTCTTGAAAAACATTATCTTGACATGATCCCAGATTTCTATGGTGATAGTAAATTATTATCCCGCTTTCTTGAAATTTGCGAAAAATTAGTTAACAAATTTTATAATTTGGTTGACGAAGCAGATTTTCAAAATGAGTACCTTATGTCGAGCATTTTAGCTAAAATAAAAGGTGATGCTGCAATAAACATCGCCAGTAGCACAATAAGTAAATGGGCAGACGTTAAACAAGCATTGTTAAACGCCTACTCAGACAAACGAGATTTATACACGCTTAGTATCGAATTAACCGAATTGCGACAAGGCAATGAAACGGCATTCGAATTTTACAATAAAATTCAGGACATATTAAACCTCCAAATTTCTTATATCAGTAATCACAGTTTAGCAGTTGCTAAACCTTATCTAACAGAATATTGTCAAAATTATGCTTTGAGAATTCTCCTCCGAGGACTAAAAGATCCTCTAGGAACTCTTATGAGAACAAAGAATCCCAAAGATATGAACACCGCGTTAAACATGCTGACAAACGATTTTCAGTTAGAAACGCACAGTCGTTCACAATATCACAAAAATATCACCCATACTCAACACAAACAGAAACAAATAATTCACAATCCACAAAATGGACAACCACAATATCCACAACTGATGTACAGACCATATCCACCTACCAACCCAATTTTTAAACCTACCACCAATCAATATCCTAATCAATTTCCGAATCATCAAATAAGGAAACCTTACACACCAAATCAATTTCCCTCAAATCAAGGAAATAAAACATTTAATAATCAATCCCAAAATGTTTTCAAACCAAATCCCAATTATAAAGCCCCCAAGCCTACGCCTATGAGTGTCAGTACTAGACAGTCAATGACACCCAGGCCAGGAACGAGCCAGTACCGTCCGCAACAATTTTATAACACGCAAAACAGACCGAATTTCATAGCGGAAGAATTATTTAATACTGAAATTAACGAATACACCGAAATTGACAATATTGAAGAACAAAATCCCGATTATTATGTAACGGACCCTAATACTGAATATTACGTTACTGAACCAAATTCTGACGATACGAACGAGTTTTTTCCGATAACAGCCTCGGAACAAACGTCGAATTAATGAACGTAATACACAATCATAGTGAATTACCATTTGTCATCTTCCCAGAATTAAATTTGAAAGCTTTAATAGACACAGGAAGCACACGTTCCTTTATAAACCCAGATATTGCACAAAAATATTTCAAAGAAAAAATCAAAAATGATCCTTTCAAAATTACAACCGCGCACGGAACATCATTAGAGAATTTTAGCATCGTAATACCTGCCTCCAAATTATTTAATCACCCTAACACTTTATTAAAATACCATCTATTTAATTTTCATAAAAATTTCGACATCTTATTAGGACTAGACAACTTGAAAATTTTAAATGCAACCATTGACCTAAACTCATGACAAAATAATCACCCCTACTCAAGAAATAAAGATCCACTACCACAGAATACTTCCAAAATTCAATCATGTGAAAATACCTCCAAAATCTGAAAAATTTACTAAAATAATTGTAAACAATATAGAAAACGGCGAAGCATTTATACCGGAAACCAAAATAAATAATTTAATAATTCCAGAAGGTCTAGCAAAAATCGAAAATAATGAAATTATATACCCGATTATAAACCTAGGCGAAAACGATGAAATTATAAATTGTGTAGATTGCGTACAAGTCCAGGAAATAAATAACTTTGAAATTAATAATATAAGTTTTATTCAAAATGAAACAAAATTTAAATTAGACATGAATAACATTAGAACTGACCACATGAATAGCGAAGAGAAACGTGAGATAAGAAAATTGCTGAGCGAGTACTCAGATATCTTTCACACGGACGATAAGCCACTAACCTTTACAAATGAAATAAAACATTCCATTCGTACAAAAGACGAAATTCCCGTATATGCGAAAACATATAGATACCCCGAGGTACACAGGAAAGAAGTAGAATCCCAAATTCAGAAAATGTTAAATCAGAACATTATCCGTCCCTCTCATTCTCCTTGGGCATCCCCCGTCTGGATTGTACCTAAAAAATTAGATGCATCCGGAAAAAGGAAATGGAGACTCGTAATTGACTATCGGAAATTAAACGAGAAGACAATCGATGATAAATATCCAATACCTAACATCAATACACTTTTAGATAAACTTGGTAGATGCCAATATTTTTCAACTTTGGATTTAGCGTCAGGATTTCACCAGATTGAAATGAGTGAATCCGACATACAAAAAACTGCCTTCAGCACAGAAAATGGTCATTTCGAATATTTAAGAATGCCCTTTGGATTAAAGAACGCACCAGCCACTTTTCAAAGAGTGATGGACAACGTTCTTCGAAATTTAACCAACGAAATTTGTCTCGTATATCTTGACGATGTAATAATTTTTAGTACATCTCTCCAAGAGCACATTCAAAATTTTAAATCAGTTTTTAATCGTTTACGAAAAGCTAATCTCAAAATTCAACCGGACAAGTGCGAATTTTTACGCACAGAAGTCTCATATTTAGGCCATGTAGTAACTCCAGATGGTGTTAAACCCAATCCGGACAAGATCCATGCTATCAAAAATTACCCCATCCCAAAAACAGCCACAGAAATCAAAGCATTTCTAGGACTATTAGGCTATTACAGGAAATTTATTAAAGACTTTGCAGATCTTACTAAACCCTTCACGAAATGTTTGAAAAAAGATGCCACTATTAAATACAATGACCCCGAATACATTAATTGCTTTAACACCTGCAAAAATGTCCTAATAAACGAACCCATCCTTCAATACCCGGACTATAAGAAACCTTTTAACTTGACAACAGACGCAAGCCAATATGCTATCGGTGCTATATTATCACAAGGACCCATAGGATCCGACCTACCCATCGCATACGCGAGTCGAACGCTAAATAGCTCAGAAATAAACTATAGCACAATCGAAAAAGAACTACTTGCTGTCGTATGGGCTACCCAAAAATTTAGACATTACCTGTATGGTAGAAAATTTAAAATCATAACCGACCACAAACCTTTAATATACTTACATTCACTGAAAGAACCCCATTCAAAATTAATGAGATGGCGACTCAAGCTAGAAGAGTACGATTATGAAGTTATTCATAAAAAAGGCTCTCTAAACAAAAATGCAGACGCATTATCACGTATTGAGTTAAACATAAACACTTTAGACCCAGAATCACAAAGTCTTTTCGATCTCATCGAAAACTTTAACGATACTTATTCTAACCCCGACAATGACAAACAATCCTTAATTGTAGAACCTGACGAAGACGAACAGCATGATCCCGAAACTGATCAAACAATTCACTCGAACCCCGAACACCCTATTGTAGGTATAACAATCACTGAATCACCTGTAAATTTTGGTAAAAATCAAATTTTTATATCACAAGTTAAACACTCCCCTTCTAAACCAAAAATACAAAAATTTCATTGCGATAAAATGAGAATTCATCTCCAAATTTCTGAAACAGATTTCGAACAGGATACAGTAAACTTTATAAAAGAATATATTACACCAAAGGTGAAATATTACCTATACTTTGAAACACCCATTTATGAGAAATTTAGTAACGTATTACAAAAATATTTTAAACATTCAGAAATACAATTTGTCAAAAGCAACATAAAACTGATAGACGTAGAGGAAAACGATGAAATCTTACAAGTAATAAAAAACTTCCACGAAGGTAAGACAAACCATCGCGGAATAAATGAAGTTCACACTCAAATTAAAAAACGATATTATTGGCCGAACCAGCTAAAAACCATCACAGACTTTATAAACCAATGTGAAATTTGCTTAGCTGCTAAATATGAAAGAAACCCTATCAAACCAAAACTAAATATTACTCCTACTCCCAGTAAACCATTGGACATCATCCACATTGACACACTTTCTCTAGAAAACACCAAATTCCTAACTATAATTGACGCTTTTTCTAAATATGCTCAAGCATATAAAGTTACATCCACAAATGCTATAGAAATTGCTAATAAATTGACAAGATTTTTCTCACACCACGGTATACCCAAATTAATCGTAGCAGATAATGGGCTCGAATTCAAAAACAATGTCATAAAAGAGTTATTAAGCTTGCATAAAATCGAAATTCATTTCATTTGCTCACAAAACCCAAATTCCAACGGGTTAGTCGAACGCTTTCATTCAACCTTGATAGAGCACATTCGTTTATTCAATTTACAAGAAAATTTCAAAAATGAACTAATAAAAGATAAAGTAAATTATGCAATCCTGGCTTATAACAACACGAATCATAGCACGACAAATTTAAAACCAGTCGAAATTATTAACGGACATTTAGATACAAACTCCCCACTCGATATAGAACTTGAGAAACAAATAATGCAAGATTACATTCAGAAACACAAGGAAAAAACAAAATTAGTTTATAAAAATATTAATAACAAATTACAGACAGATAAAACCAAAACTATTAGCAAATTAAACGAAAATCGCGAAGAACTTCCCGACATACCCGAAACAGTCTACGTTCATAATAAACAAAAAGTAAATAAAACGAAAAACCCTAAATTCAAAAAGGAAAAAATTAAAAAGGTTAACAAAAACCTAAAAACTGCAGAAATTGACACGGAAAATAATGACAAAAAACAATCCAAAATTCACCTTTCAAACTTAAAGAGACCTAGAAAATTAATTAATAAATATCCGGCTATTCCAGGTCCCTCTTCTTCACGCATACACTTGGAATAAATATCCAAGACATTACCCTAAACCCAGGACTACTGACAATTAACCTTGGACATGCAAAGTTACAAAAAACGAAACACACATTCGTACAATTTTACGATTTAAACCCATTATGGACACAATACGAAAGTTTAAATATGCAGTACACAAATCTCAAACGCACTATCAGCGCAGATAACACTATCGCTGCAGACTTTGACAACAACAATAAAATTATAGAGTACCTGAAAAATAATATTAATGAGAAAATTAGCCATTTATCTACGCACCCTAGAACAAAGCGAGGAATATTAAACGGTTTAGGATCTGTTATAAAATCAATAACAGGCAACTTAGATGCAGAAGACGATAACCGATATACAAAATTTTTAAAACATTTAAAAGAAAATCAAAACAAATTAAATAACCAAATTAAGCACCAGTACTCTGTTAGTCACCAAATTATGGAATATTACAATAAAACTGTCGAAACAATCAAACGAAACGAAAATATTTTAAAATCAAAAATTGAACAGCTCATGCACATTGTCATCGGAGGAATCAAAGATCATGATAAACTATTTATTAAAGATATTTACAATCAGCTAAACATTTTATACACCATGACATTTAACACTCTTCAAGATATAGAAAACTCTTTAACGTTTTGCAAACTCCACACAATGCATCCTAGCATTATCAAATCACATGACCTTTACCAGGAATTAAATAAAATTTCAAAATTCTATAACAATGAACTACCATTTGAAATCAAATCTGAAAACATGTCAGAAATTGAAAAATTAATCTCAATTAACTGTAAATTGCAAGAAAACAAAATTATATACTTTATTGATATCCCTATAAATTATGAAACCTCATTCGAGCTTATTCACCTTATTCCAACACCCACTAAACAAAATAACGAATTTGTAACCATAATCCCTAACCATGAGTACATTCTGAAGTCTAAGAATGGCGACTTACGATCTTTGTATGATCTGTGTGTCCGCAATAAGGGAAACATTTACCAATGTCCCAATAAAATTAAAGAAATCAGCGAAAATTCCTGCGAAAAGAACTTCATATTGCAAAACAAAGTAGAAAATTGCCATTTTGTCAAATTAAACATAAGAAGAAACCACATCGAATACATTGAAGAAATCAATCAATATCTAGCGATATTTCCAAATCCTGAAAACGTACAAGCCAAATGCAATCAAGGCGACAGTATAAGCAACCTACAAGGCATACTCTTAATTAAAGAAGATGAATGCAAACTGCAACTCCAAAATCACGATTTAAATTTTAAACACGGCACATTTGGCAAACAACTAATAATCGAAAACTTCGAAATAAACTATAACAATACAAAAATTCCCAAGATGGCGATCGAACTAAATTCTATCTCCGAACTTAAACCATTAAACAAGTTCGAAGATACAGAGTACAACGAAGACCAAATCGATACCAATAACATCAACTACCCAGTGTGGGCACTGTACGTAATAATCGTCACCGGTGCCATCATCACTGCTGCAGCCTACCTCCAAAAAACGATCATCACAAGAAGAAAACAACCCAAGGCCGAAGATATTGAACTTCAACCGCCAACTTCACCCCCTAGATCGGCGCTGAAGTTACCCGATGAAGCCCAATTTTAGCGAGGGAGGAGTTACCGCTGTCCAAACCGCTGAATTGTAGTTCCCAGGCGTCGAACCCGACACCTGAGTTTCCCGTTTCCAGCTTATAGACTTTAGTGCAGTTACAAGTCAGTCAGAGTTTAGAATTCATATAATAAACATTAGAGTAGAATAAATGTAATAATTCATTAAATAAATATTAACAATTTTATGTGTAACAAATGATAGTTTTGGCATTATATTAAACTCATAATAAAAATCCCTTTTTAAAAACAATATTTCGGATCCTCGAAATATAACTTATATATATATATATATATATATATATATATATATATATATATATATATATATATATATATATACATACAATACATTTTTTTTCTGATATCACGAATTTTCTTATTCAAAATGGCACAACTTTGCTCATTTAACCAATAGTCCAGTCAAGTTATACAAAGTTCCTTGCAAAAGATCGGGTTTCTATAATTTTTAGATATGTTGTAAGGACCAAGACCAGAGATAAGAAACCAAATATGCAGAAACGAATGCCCTGTGCTGCTAGAGTTATAGGGAAAAAAGTTAGAAATTTTTGGTCATTTTTCGGTTTTTCCTCAATTTTTCTGTTTGTATACATAAAAGCTGTTATCGATATTGAAGAAAAAGAAATACTACAACTTGAATATTCACGATTTTTTCTATAGGCTGTACTTATTAAACTACAGTGCAGTGAAAATATCATAATTTTTGGGAAATGACAAAATACGTACATATCGCAGAAATATTGATGTAGTCTGGCGAAAATTTGCTTACACTCTGTATTTTGTCATGCAAGCAACCCGTGTGGATCACATGTTACTAGGACCATGCCCTAGTGATTAAAAGATGTAGCCACCCGGTAATGCCAAGCAGACTGATTTATTGCGGGTTGTATACCTCATTGGCGCGGTTTTCTTAAAAACGCAATGGTGCCCATGCCGTTGGATCTACAGAGCTGATTTTATTTTTATACTAATTGTAATGAGAATTTCTTCGATAACCCAGTGCAAAAAAGAAGTTGGGTTACATATAACATATTTATTTTCTTCTTGAACACAGCACTTTGTGTTGTTTTAAAGAAAATGTTAGCTTCCTTGGCCGATTTCGCGAGAACGCTACGCTCTACCGAAAAACCTATCGATAGCTCTTTGAACGCGCTACAATTTTTGTTAGGATTATTTTCGTTTATGTAAAACTGGTTGCTTATCACTGGCTTTGATCCTTACGATATATCCAAAAGTTATAGATACCTGGCCTCGTCCCTCTTCAAATAAAAAATTACCAATAGTGAGCAAGCTTATGGAAACATCTTGTATATAAAAGTGATAATAACATTTGAAAATATTTCACAATGAAATTTATTTACGACGTCTGTTTCAACGACTTCAACTTCTCGGTAATTAACATTATCTTAATTTCATTTTACACTTGAAACAGTTTTCCTACATTTATGTATATTACCAACTCTTACTGATTGTGTTTTGTGTGGGATTCTTGTGTTATGCTATTTTGTAGTGCAGTGGTTATTGATGTGTAGGGTAGATGTGTGTGGTTGGTAGTGTTATCGGGCGCGTTTTATGGGAGCATGTCGCCGTAATGCGTTCCTGGACGTGATGTATTTCCAAAGGTGACTCCACAACACCTACGTCATTATGCCACCCCTATCCTAGAGACTAGCTACAGATACAAGATGCAGAATAGGGTCACTGCATGAACAAGAAGAGACGATGTACTATGTTAACATGAAAATTTGTTTGGGTCACTAAAGTACAAGCCCAGATGCATAATGCGAATATTGCGACCAGTTTAAATTTCCAACAAACGAATTTTAAAACCTACGCAAATGGAGAGAAATTTATACAAATTTCTGTCGACTAGTGTAAAATATAGATATTAAACACACAAAAACTAAATATATGTTATTCAAGTATTCCACCATTCAGTATTGACTTACATCGCCTTTATTAGTAACATTGGCTTTATTTCTACACTTTATCCACTAGGCCTGCACATTCTTTTGTTAGAGTAGTGTCGCATATATGTCTTGCAATATACGTTTTATGGTACATATTGGATTTTTACGAAGTTGTTTTTTATTATCCCAAAATTAAAGGGTCTCAGTTGAAGATAAATCTAGACTAGAAAATTACTCTTTAAATGCCGGTCGAACTATTATCACCCGTCATTTGACCTACAGTTTTTTTTTAAGTTGTAAGTCTATATTTACAATAGTTCAAAGAAATTTATAGATATATCTTGCCATTTATGTAAGTTTTCGAATTTGTTGAAGATGTAAGCCAGCCGAACTATTATTAATCAGGGCTTATATATTATGCCCAAGTCACACTATAAGTAAAATATTTACGAAGCGGCCTTGTTCATGCCTATTCAAAATTTAAAATATTCTCAGATTCATAATTTGGAAATTAAGGTAAGTTAAGCTTCATAATGGGAAAGCCACATGAAATACAAAGTGAAGAAAGTTAAATAGACTACGTATTTTTTCAGTCTGTTTATTGGCATAGATATTATTTGGTTCGATCACTATCTTTGACAGTTTCTCTTCGATTCTAATAGAAAATGGCCTCTTTCTTCGAAACAGTTAAAGATCAGACCTATCCTAATTTAGAATTTTTTACTTATTTTGGTCAGTATTGCCCTAATAGTTTTTACCCGAAGTTGAAAAACACCTGTATATCATATTCAGAGAGGAGAGATATAAAAAAAATAAAAAATCTATTACGAGATTTATTTAGATAAATTTTATTTTAAATGAGTATTCATTTTTCTTAAGCTGTGTTAACGTGTTAAAATTATTTTGATTTTAGATAGCCATGGAATTCTAATCTGAAAATAACTATTCGTACGTGAATATAATATTTTCATGCATTGTACATGCTTTCATGTTTAAATTATCTTTACAAATGACTTTTAACGAGAAAAATAAAACACAGTTTCATTGAAGTGATGTATGATAAACATAATAAACACAAAAATAATTAAAATGCTTATGTTCATAAATTTTCCTGTACCTATAAAAATACCTATCTGTAATCACCGTTTTCTAAATATGAACAAGTAATTAAAGAATTATTTTAATTTCTATTAATTTCAATTTTCACATAAACATCGCAACAAGATTTTTTTATTTTTACACAGATCAACACTCACGAATTACAATGGTCAGCTACTGAGATCATACTCGTAAATGTAGGTACATACATAAATAATGCACGCCTAAATTTATATTAGATTCAAATTTTATATATAATATTGGCATGGCGTATATTTTGATCAGCTTGCTGTGTTATTATTTTGATGACCGGCAGAGGAATGTATTCCTATCGCTCTTTTCTTTTAAATTGAAGTTTTTCTTATACAAAATAATTATCAATCTGTCTATAGTCTATTATCAGTCATCGAGTTATCTATCAATGCTCAAAACATTCACAATTATAAAATTTACTGTAAATAGAGAACGTGCTCACACGAAATCACATATGGTAAAGCCTATCCTTGTTTGGCTTAAACCTGTCATGGGGCTTCTACATAATGTAAAATTTTGTCGTTTTCATGTTTTATTAATAATTACACAAAAATTAAACGTCATAGTTCGCTTTAGTTCAATGCAATTTTTAACGAATATTAGTGTTTAAGTTTTAAATTTATGTAAGTATAAGATTTATAATAATAATTAGGGAAAAAATTATTCATTTTTTTACATTAAGTGAATAATCCATTCGACGTCTTTGACCTTCAAAGTGACAAAGTGAAGATGTAAGTCAAACCAGTTACGATTCTCCTTGCCAGTAACCAAGTTTACAAAACAGTTACGTTTGAGCTCGTAACCCGCATCACAAGTATCAATAACGTCGAATGTGAAATGACTTCGACACTTTTTCTAAAACAAAATTTGTAACAATTATCATAACATACCGAAATCTGTGTACAAAGCAGATTGGTACACCCAGCAAATAGGTAATATGCCGTGATATATTTATTTATTTATTTATTTTTTATTTATATGCCATTGACAGATTTCTAATACTTGTCCTTAAAAGGGTAATTCATAAATTAACTACTTTTTAAAAAAATATAGGTAACTATCAAATGGAAAATGCTATAATACATTGATGTTTTATAACATTTTTCGTATTTTATAACGTGTTATACGTTTCCCATTCAATGTCGGCAAAGATCAAAGAAAAATATATAACATTTGTTAGGATAATTTTCTGCTGTATTATATATGTATTTATATTTAGTATAGTAAAAATTTAGTAAAGTATTTACGTATTTTTATTTACTATAAGTCTCCTTTATACTGATTTTGCAGTCATAATGTAACACTATTAAAAATAGTACTTACCCTAAGAAAATCCTGTAACGAGTCAATTAGAGCTTCACATACTTCTGGTATAATATGACTGATACTTGCTTTTGGAATTTTAAAAAGATAACTCAAACTCTGATAGGAGTCGCCAGTAGCTAAAAATCTTAATGTTAGCCTTTCTTTCATTGGAATAGCATCTCTAAAAGTTGTGTTTTTTCTCTCTATTCGAAGGCCAATTAAATTAAGTATTCGAAGTCCTGGCTTGTCATACGAACAAAGTTCTTAAAGCTGCCATCAGTCCTGAGTTCTCCAGTTAAAAGGTCTTGATCATCACACTGAAGATCACTCAGAAGATCACTTGCACTATATTTATTTCTCGCGGCCAAAGATGGTCGTACCCAGAACCGTCTTTTGACTCTTTTCTTCTGACTCCTGCATATTATTACAGTTACTGCAGCCGCAAGTAGAACCTCCTCGTCAGGCGCCATGATGTAAATTAAAAGAAAGTTGTGTAACTTGTTATAGAGACGTTTAATATAAGTCATTGTTATATAAAATTGTTTTGTAAATACTTATCTGTAACAAGTTACAAAATAACATTGTTTTATAACATATTTTGTTATATAGTGTAAACGCACCTTAAGAGAGCAATGTGCACCGAGCCGCAGTTTTTGTTGCTAAGCCTGAGCCTACACCCATCTAACATATCGCTGCTGTGTAGCCTGCTCGGACATGCAGATCGCAAAGCTGACACTTTAACCACACTGCCGTACTGCCGTTAATATTATACAAAATTTTAAATATTTTATACACATTTCTATATTTTTTTTTATTAAGATAAAGTTTCTTTAATTTCTGTGTGAATAGAATTTAACTTTTTGCAGTAATTTTAAAATATACACACATTACCAATAAAACTATTTTTGATTTATAACCACGTTTTTCATGATGTAACTTTATCGTTTTACTGCACCCTTTCTGTTCGTTCTAATAATAAATGCGTGATTTAATTGTCAATAAGACTGGCTGATTATTTCCTTCCCGGACTTCTGCCTATTTTGCAGCTTATATTTCCGTTGCCCTCGATGACAAGGTTTCGATAAACAATGTGCTTTCCATTACATGCGGATGGAAGAAATATTGTTTGAAAATTATGGAGTGTTTTACTGACTGATTAAAATTTAATTGTCTTTGCAGGAGAGGACACCAGCAGCAGGACGAAAAGGATAATAGAAAGAAAACCAATACAGGACGTTTTCAGCAGGTTTAAGGTAGGAACGAATATTTATTGATTGAATATATATAGTGTATGCTTCTGATTAACTTGGTCTTATTTATTACACCCAAACATAATAGTTATTTGTTTTATTATTACAAAATATGTATGATTTTGGGACGTGTAAGACGGTCGCCGAACGACGCGTAGTGTAATTCGGCGATCCTACAAGTTTCAAACAAGCAATTTATCTTTGAATAATACATAATATTTTTTCGCCAACCGCTTACCTAGAAAACTCTTCATATTATGCAACAATGGGGTCCTCTACCGTAGTAACAAATTAGAACATGGGTCATGGGTCATTCATATTAAAACTAGTTCGAGTTTTTAATACCATTTCCTCATCTCTGTATCTACATCACACATACGAGTATGCTCCAAATATTCCAAATTAACACAAATTTCAAGCTTTCTGAACTTTTTTAAATACGGGTTACATTTAAAGTATATACATGCAGAAAATAACAGCAAAGAAACAAGGGAAGTAAACCAAATAACACTTGTTTAACTTTATGATGCCAGGCCAGATTCCATTAAAGTGAAAGATATGTTGGTGGCGCTCAAACCTTGGAATATTGTAATATACGCAGTTTTTAATTAAATTGCTTATTATCCACACATATTTCCAATTATTGAACTCAAAAGTTATTAACATGTTTATATATTTTTATCCAACACCGACTCATAATATACTTGTTACAATGGTTATTTGAAATAACTAGTGTACAAAATTACTCACTACGTAAAAGAATCATTGAAGTCACGGAAAAATTATTACTTTTATTACGTTTTTTTTTTATAAAAATAAAAACCATGTTAAAAAATTGTTTTATTATTGAATTAATTTAATATTATGATACTTATTTATTTAATTTATTATTAACATTAAGTTAAATGATACTTAGTTATTTCATTTTACCCGATGCCAGCTGTCATCTACGATTGGTTAGTCGTTCCTGTTGCTACCTCAGAATTAAATTCAGACATGCTGCTTGTGTTTCTAATCAAACATGTTTAAGAGAAAAATCCTCATTTTCAAACATCTCAGTGTATTTTACTTTCAAACAATTTCAGAATTTTTTTTCAATAACATATTACGAAAACAGCCATTTAATGGCTACTTTGTAATTTAAAATAGTATATAAAATGACTTGCCAATGTCAAGGAAAGAACGAAATTTCAGCCTCAAATTTATAGATAATCGATACTCAAAAAACTAGCCTTGTTATAGTGACTGACCGCTATAATTGGCAACAAAGTTCATATATTATTTCTAAATGTTTATCAATTTGAGCACCAAATATTTCATTTTACTATCATAAATATCATTTGAAACCTAACATTTAAGCACTAAAATATGCTGTTTTTGTTAATACATAATTGGACATTTTACGCATGTAAATTTTCCGAACATGGCTAACCTAAGGAACATAATTCATGCTAGTAAAATTCTGGCCGTTATATCATAGTTTTTTTAGACAAGTATGTTCCATCTATGATTAAATTGTCTGCTAAAACGAAAAATAATATCCCATCGAATAATTAACACTTATATAATTAATTATTGCAATTTATGCTTAATATCGACGGTGTATTTTTAGTTTTAACTGACAGTTAATTTAACACAGTTAAAACCAGAGATGAAAATATCGGGAAGTAGGTAATGAAAGGCTCAATTATTTTTGGTATTTGTTTATTATTTCAAGCTACAAAAAAATAAATTTGCTAGAGTAAATAACATATTTTTGATGGTCAGTAAATATGTTTTTCTAGTAACAGCAGTACAGTGCACATTTATTATTTTTAGTGCTCATATAATTTTCTGGTAACCAATATTTTGAATTGTCAATTTACAAACAGGATAATGTGAAATTTCAATAAAATGCTCGTATGTATGCATATGTTTACACGATTAATCTAGTAAATTGGATTTATTTTCTTATTTGCTTTTTTCTTTCAATTTTTACAAATTCCATTTAAATAATTATTGTTTTTTTTTTGCAATACGAGTATAAATAGCGCCGGTAACATCCAAAAAGTCATTTTATCAGATCCACACTCATTTTAAAATTGATTTACCTGATCCTGTAAATTAAGATTTTTGAGTATGTAATTTACTATTACATTTATATGTAATATATGTAAAGTAATATAGAGAATAACAAAAATTTATGAACTCTAAAAACATTTCTACAATACTTACAAAATAAATAGAATTTATTATGAATTGTGCCACCACCAAATTATAAATTTAATATTGTGTGATAGTATGATAATACCAATCAATTAATCAATATAATTTTATTCGTGCCAAAATGGCTTTGAAAATACATTTCAACTGTGAATTATTTTATATTAACATATTATTTATTTTCATATTTACATTTTTCTTCTTTCTAATATTCTTCTCATCCATTCTTCTCCTGTACCTGTATCATCCAATATCTTGTTCATGCTTCATTTTTCCTTTGATCTACCACGCTCATACAATAAGTACCACAACGTTTCCTTCTCATTGTTACAAATTCTGCAATTTTCCATTTTTTAATACTGTTTTCTTCATTACTGCATTTAAACCGCGCGGTTAATTTTAATCTTCCTCTTTTTCCTACTTCATGTAAATATCGTGGTAAATTAAGAGTTATACTTAATATTTTTGTATTGTTGATTATAACTTAATTCTCTTATCCTATTTATAACATTTATCCTCTTTCTCGTTGTCTTTCTACCTCTATTGTAGATAACTCGTTAAATAAAATATTTTTTCCTTTCTACTTCCCATTTAGACTTTGATTGATTATTTCTCTCCCTTTTTGTAGGTCTTTCCAGCATTTAACTAAAATTATTTCTTCTTTCATCCTTATTTTTTCTTCATATTTCATTGCTCTCTTGCCACTCTCGATTCTTATTTTGTTCCTTTTGCTTTTTTCTAGAATTATATATTTTGCAGTTTGTACTTCTAATCCCAATATTAATCGCAAATATTTAAAATGAATATTTTCTAGTTCTTGCTCCGTCTATCCCTAAATTTCTGAAGCGTATGCTTTTATTAAACATCATTATCTTGACTTATAATTTTCTCCTAATTTTCTTTCTCCAATACCTCATATTTGTGCTAGTGCTACATTTGCTTTTTTGACATTTCTTTTATATGTTTCCCTCTTCCATAATTTCTTTGAAAATGATATCCGATGTATTTATTATAAGTTTTTACTGTTTCTATTATATTTCTTTCCTATTCCCAGTTTTCTACGTTCTACCTCCGCCTTTTCTGAAATTCATTATTTTCGACTTCTGTATATTAAGGGTTAATTTCTTGTTCCGTAAATAGTTTTGAAACTTTTTTAATAAGGACTTCATTTTTTTCTGTTTTTTCAATTATTGTAAGGTCATCTGCATAGGCTAATGTTCAGAATTTCTTTTTTCCAACTACTATTCTTCCAGTTTGTCCTTTACTGAAATATTCTTCAATGTCGCTTATGTATAGCGCGAATAGTGTTGTACTAAATGGGCATGCTTGTCACAATCTGTTGGTTGTCTAAAATATGTCTGTTTCCTCTTCGTTTATTCTCACTTTGTTGCGAGTTTCTTTATATATATATATATATATATATATATATATATATATATATATATATATATATATATATAAAAGTTATTCTTGATGTTAATTGTTTACTTATCCCTCTTTTAAACATCATATCAAAAAGCTGTTTCCGTATTATTTCGTCGAATGCTGCCTTTAAGTCTGCGAATAGTACATACAATCTTCCTTTTTCTTTTTTGTATTTCTCTGTTTATTATTAATATGTAGATATTATCAATATCACTTATATTTTTCCTGAAACCGTTTTGTGTGCCAGGCAGTACTTTAAGCTCCTCTATTTCTTTTGTCAGTCTTTTATTTAGAATCATGGCATATAATTTACATGACGTATTTAATAGCGTTATTCCCTTATAATTACTTACATCGTCTTTTACTCTGTGTTTATAAATCGGGTTAATAATTCGAAGTTTCCATATTTCCGGTAGTTCTCCTTCTTTCCATATTTTCTGAAATAATTGTGTTATCAGTTCTATAAAATTTGGTGTGTTGAATATCCAGGCTTCATCTGGGATTTGGTCTTCTCCAGTTGCTTTCTTTTTCTTCATCGTTCCAGTTTGTAGTTCTAATAGATTCATCAAATATTCGCACCATACTTCTGTTTTTATAGTTGTACTTATTTGAGTCGTTTGTTTTCGTTCTTGATTGATATATTTCCATGTTTCATTCTCATTCTTAATATATCTTATCCGCTCAGTTTCTTCTTCATTTTTTACCATTTTTGCTCCCTAACATGTTTTTCTATATATTCGCCTAAGTTGTGTGCCGAAGCTGGGCCTCGCACAATATATTTAATGTAATTTTGCATCACGATTTTTATGTGAATAATTAATTTCATCGGTTATCTAGTCAGACTGCAGTCATTCGTTTTTTTATATAAGTTACGTTAGGGCTGCAATAATATAATGTTGTTGAGGTATTACTACAGAAATTTATGTGTAGCAAAGTATTGTTATGGTTTTGCAGGGAGTACCGTAAAGTAATGAGATATGTACAACGATGCGCGAGTTGCCAAAAGTATAAACCCAGCCAACAAGGTCAGGCTGGACAGATGGAACCCCCGAATATCCAGGGACCTTGGGACACGGTCACTGCTGACATTATGGGGCCTTTGCCACGCTCAAAAAAGGGCAACGCATATCTATTGGTCTTGCAGGATAGATTGCCAAAATGGATAGAATGCAAGGCCCTGCGGCGAGCTATGGCCAAGAATATAATACGGGCTCTATAGGAAATTATAATTTTTTCGGTTTGGGTGCCCCAAGATTATCATAACTGACAACGGAACGGAATTCAGCAACCAACAGTTCCATTAAACGTTGGGAACGTTACACATACGACATCAACAGACTAGTGAACCGAGTACTGAAAACCTTATTAGCGCATTATTGCAAGGCTAACCATAAGGAGTGGGATGAACACCTTTCCGAGCTCATGATAGCCGTAAATTCAAGCCAACATGAGTCCACTGGTGTTTCGCCGGCCTTCTTAAATTATGACCGAGAATCCATCCTGCCAGGTTTATACCACGAGGTGGGTCGGAGACATCCAGAACCACTCACCGAAAATACTTCGGAGATATTCGGGACCGTGGACAGTAGAAAAAAAAATGTTCCGCGAATGTGTACAATCTCCAGGGTGAGCGGGGTCAAAAACTATGGAAAACTCATATAAAGGATCTGAAACCTTTTTATGACGAAGAGTGAGATGGGAACCAAGAGGCCTGAGGAGTCAGCCCCGTGGATTCGACGCCGTACCCAACCTGCTCGGGTGGGAGGAAGGGCCAGGGGGCGAGAGAAGGATCTCTTGTCCCGGATACGGTGCGCAGTGGCAGCAACACCATCCGCTTCACCAGCACACCCACAGGATCCACGACGCCGCCTAAAAATCAGGATCCTCAGTAATATTATCATCAGGCCGGCTACATCCCTATTCGGGCCTCTTGTACACTTACAAGGACCCAAACTCCGGACAAAATACCCTGCAACCAAATGGGTCCCGGGAGCCGGAGACGCGGTGTTGCGGCGGGCCGTGGTAGACCGTCTTGGAGTGCACCCCGGGGATTGGAATAAACCACCTAGTTTCACTTGCGACATAATCGACTTCACGACTTCTCCGTTACCGACGGGAGGCATCGAGGCGATTCCGGCCTGCCCGCCAGCGACCAGGGAGGCGGGTAAGAAACTAGAGGGTGCTCGTCGAGAACTGTAAAAGGTTCTTTTTGGCTTATCGCCGGACCCCGACGAAATTTATCCTCCTCCGACCACCCCGCGGAAGGCACCAGTGTCCCGGGCAACTATAACCAGTTCCCCCACGATGGTGACGTTGCCAGCAACAATCTTGCGAACTTCGGTGACCCCCGAACGGTACGAGATTTGGAGTTGGAAGTGCTGCGGTTGCTGGAGGCAGCACGGAAGAGCCCAAGGCTTCCGGATCTGCTCCAAATATTGCCGCCAGCTAAGAAGCCTTGGACAAGACGGTACCGCCATCAGCTACCCAATGGAAGGTGGGTAACCATCCCAGGCCAGAAGAGTGGGTAACATACCGACCCCTTCCCTACGAAGTATTCAAAAACGGTAAGCCGTAGAAAGTTGAAATTTTGTATTTAGGACTGCTATAACATCTAGTTGTGCACCTCCCTTTTTGGTCATTACATAATTTCCAGAAATAGTACTTTATTTGAAGTCTATAATAGATTTTGATGAAAAACTATTTTAAATTATAATCCAAAACTTTTCAAATTTGGTATACATATAAGACTTAAATGTCAATTGGAATAACATAGTAGATTTTGGTTAAAACAGGTTAGCCGGAAGTGATGTATTACCTGAAGTTTTTCTTGACTAAAATGGTTTTATTTTGATTTTAGAAATAAATACTTCAAATAAGAGTTTTAGAGAATTAAATTCTGCGTCCACCACATCAAGTATTATTTAATTAGCCCTTTGTAAAAGCGAGATATGTATATTTAAAACATATACTTTTTGGTTTTTGTAATGAAGCTTGCTATGAATAAGGACAAAAAAGAACAAAACAATAAAAAAATTGATGTTAATGTCAAATTACGTCAAATACGTGCAATTTTATAATTGGGTCTGACTTTATATTGGTTTTGTGTACAAGGAAGTCGTGTGGTGTCCACATCCGATTTTTTTTTATGTTACATTAGGGCTTTTAACTGCAATAATAGAATGTTACCATTTGAAAAACAATTAGTGGTGTTAATTATTGAGGTATTACTACAGAAATTTATGTGAAGCAAAGTATTGGTACCGTAAAGTAATGATACACTATCCTTGCAACCATTATTTTTTCTTAATAACGGTAAACAGCAACTTCAGATGAATATAGATATAGTACTAGTAAATCAGTTAGTAAGAAAACTTTTATTTGGAGTTAGGAGGACAATGGCTTGTGAATCATGTTATTGTAAACCTGGTCTCTTAGGTAGCAACCCTTGTTCCAATTTTTATATTATGTTACCATTGTCATATGCGTTGTAGAACACTTGGTGCAAGTTTAACTTGGTTTCTTAAAATTTGGCTATAAAAGGCGGGACCGATTTGCGAGTAGACAGTAGTGTTCCCCCTCGAGAAGCAGAGAGCTCTAAGATAGCGACCCCTCAGCGAGAAGCCGAGAGAATTTGACGGACATTAGAAGCTGCTGGAAATTGCAGGTAAAGCTTTTATGGTGTTTTTGTGGAATATCAAAAACAGGATTTTGAGGTTGAACACGGATTTCTGGGAAGAGTAGACCGGTAATAACCACGCGACCCAATATTTGGGTGTGTAATGCCACGTTCCCTGTGTCACCCTCTGAGATAACCTCGGCTCATTTGAGTGGAGAGATCATCGCATAACCCTCAGGGGAGAATCCTAAAACAGGGACCGCGACGCCACAACGTAGCACGAGATTTTGTCGCAACCCAAAGTTGGGTGTTCACATAACGTTCGTTGAGTTAGGATTAATCCTCGGAGAGAACCTCGACTCGTTAGAGTGGAGAAATCACCAGACCTCGGAGGATGGACTAAAGCAACGACCGTCGGCTCCGGCGAGCGTCGGGATCGGGGAGTGGCGCCTAGTAGAGTCAATAATGTTGTTTTTGCCTGCTGGAGATCGTACAAGTGACGTCATCGTCCTGTTTTTCGTCTAAAAATCGAAAACCGTTCGTAGTAGCAAAATACTGATTTCCGTATTCGACTTGGGCACGTATAACGAGTCAGCGACGCTAGTCCGCGTCGCGACGGCGGGTG
This sequence comes from Harpalus rubripes, assembly GCA_963082715.1. Lineage (NCBI taxonomy): Eukaryota > Metazoa > Arthropoda > Insecta > Coleoptera > Carabidae > Harpalus > Harpalus rubripes. Next base: position 24,899,153 of record OY720454.1, on the reverse strand, counting down.
TCGTTCTTGAGTTTTTGCGAAAATAAAAATCGACTCTTCAGACGTCGACTTGGGTGCGTACCTCGAGTCACCAACGCTGATCCGCGTCGCGACGCCGGGCGTCGTTGTTGAATTTATGCAAGAATTAAAATCGACTTTTCGGACGTCGACTGGGGAGCGTACTCCAAGTTACGAACGCTGTTTCGCTCCGCGACGCCGGGCGTCGGTTTGGAGACCCAGGTGAGACTAAATTGGCCCGGAAGGAACCATTTTATCGAGGGAACACAGTAATTAGTCAAACCAGTGAAACTTGCATCGGTCGTAATTCAGGATTATAAAATTATTCTTTACGATCCAAAGATACTGTAAGAGGAATTGGCTGTGAATATAAAAGACCACATCTTCATGGAGCCTTTTTATATTTATAACCCTGGACATAACCCAACTGTGACTAACCAAGATTGGCGCCCGAGGCAAACTTGCGTCAAATACCTTGCGTCTAACCTAAAGTTTATCACAGTTGTATATAATTTTCTCTAGATTCTAGTCCTTGTCTCCATCTTCGAAGTGTTTTTCTAAACTTTTGTTTCCTTTTTCGGCAATCTTCAGTCCACATATCTTCATATCTTTGTTTAGTTTTTGTTATTTCTTTTTTAGATAATATTACAAGTATACTTTCAACTATTTCATTAAAATTTAAGTTTTTAGAATGTATTGTGCTTTCTAATAATTCTTTATAAATTGTAATATTTTCTTCAATCCAGGAATAGTTTTTTTTGTTGTGTTTTGTTTATTTTCTTCTGCGCATATGTGAACTTTACATGAAATCCATATTGGTTGATGGTCACAGTCTATATTTTATTGTTAACTTCAAATTTATTAATTTAACATAGTGCTTATTGGTTCGTGATTACATAGTCTAAAACTAACTGTCCCTTGGTCCTATGTATGTAACATTACGTTCCTCCTTTCCTGTTACATTTCCATTTAAAATACTCCATCCTCTATCTTCTACTTTTTGTAACAGTATTTGGCCTTCTTTATTTATAATTTTTTCTTTTGATTTTCTTTTTATTTACTTCATGTCTATATATAGTTCTTTCTTCTCCAGTTCTGGCATTCATGTCTCCTTCGATTATTATATATTTTTGCACTGTTTCACTCAATTTTTCATCTAATTCGTCTAGTTGTTCCTTTAATATACCTTTCCTTTTCTCTGTCTGTACATTATATTTATAGGTTTCTTCTGCTTCTATTTCTTTTTTTACGCCGGTTATAATGCCTGCTTTAATTTGCTCTTTCTGTTATTTTTTTGTTGCAAACCTGCATTTCCAGTCGAATTCTTTTGGCTACTTACTCTCTCATTTTCTCCAATTAATTTAATCTAACTATGTCTCAGTCATACCTATTATATCAAAGATTTTTATATGTTACCGAAAGCTATTATCTTTCTTTTTAATACCAGCTACATTCCAAAACCCTATTTTTAATTGTACAACGTGTAATCATACTTCGGGAAAAGGCATATAGTACTGATCTTCAACTGTTTCCGAGAAAGAGGTCATTAATAATGAGAATCGAAGAAAATTGACAAAGATATAGACGGAACAAAATATTGTCGTTCAGTAAATGGACTATAAAAAACAATAAAATTTTATATGAAACATTTTTCTCAATTTCTAATAGTAATGAAGTTATTTGAAAATCAAATGTGGGCCAAGGTTGCCATAACATTTAACATAGTGCAATTACTTGTTTTTTTTTAAAAAAAATAACAAAAGCACATATAAATTTACCTCTGAAAGGTAAATAAAAAGTCTTATTTAATCGAAGTCATAACGATAACTGTTATAGATTTCGAGATATCAGAGCTAAAACCTCGTAAAAACTCATGAAAAAGAAACGATTTTAATATTTTTTTATTATCAGCACATTATTATGTTACGTAATTATATTCTCTATCAGTGGCACATGAAACTAATTTTACTATACCATAATTTCGAAAATGAAACACAAATATTGTAAATTATGGACCGTGAACCATTTTTGCAATACCTTAACAGTAAGTTATCCGATAATATTACAATTTAAATGCAGTAGTGGAACTTTTATTGCACAATTGATTTCCATGGTTATACATCAGGGTTATAACATTTACCTACTTACTGTCCGCGGTGGATGGTAAGTAATTACTTACTGTCCACGGTGGATTGTAAGTAAATATTATATCATACAAAATTTATTTTCGACAGCTGTTAATTTTAAAACCTATTTTTCTTTTTTTTTCTATTTTTGCAGGTATACTAACCTTGAACTCTAAGTGATTCCTAGATAGCGAATGTTTAGGAAATCTTGACATTCTCAAACTACAAACTATCACCTACAGTTTATGGTACGTACGTAATATACTACTAATTTCGTAGATAATAATAAAACTATGATAGTAACTGAACTGTTAATAAAATCATTCAAATTTTTTTACATAACTAGCTCGATAGCAAGCAACATGATAACAAAGACCCAGGGCCGGGCACGAGATCTATCGCCGGTCCGGGCAAATAGTGGCAGACAGACCCGAATCAATATTAATTCCAATTATTTTGTTGCAATGTCTTTTTTTAGATTCAACATAACAAAGAAACACTAAATTAGAGCGTGGAAGCAGGTATTTATACACACACCGGTAAAATTAGAGAAACACCAAAAAAATTATATTTATGCAAAGATTTTCGATCATTTATTCGACTGAATTTAGTAGCAAAGACGAATTAAAAACTAAATTTTCCATTATTTATAAATGATTATAAAGTAAAATTTTACTTACCTATTCTAAATGCTATACTTGTAAAAATTATGACTTCTTCGCTTGCAAAATTTCATAAATTACTTAAACGTAGACACCTATTTAACGAAATTCAGATGATTGCATGCATATTATTGGCATTTCGCGACAAAATAATTATTAGTTTTTTATGCTGTATTTGTGAGAAATGTGACTTTTTCGCTTGCAAACTTTAATTACTTTTATGAAACAATAACCTAACGCACACAAATCAATTTGACGAAACTCAGATGGAGACATTCATTTTATAGGAATTAAACCCTACTGTTTTCAGAAAAAATGCCAGTCACTGTAAATATTGCTTTCTGCGCCCTAATTTTTGTGTAATTCATTGTTTTTAATGGTTTTGAAACCAGAGATAACTACCAAAATAAAATTCTTGAGTAGTAGGTATTCTATACTTTCGCCGTTTTGGCTAAGGTTTTTTTCTTTTATTTATTTAAAAATTGTCCACCGAAAATTTGTCCAGTTATATTGTGGCCGTATCCGTGCCTGACAACGACGATGGATGTATCATTTAAAATCATAAAATGAATACTAATTTTAAACAATCACCTAAATAATTTTATTGTGTTACTGTCTGGGCTAAATTCAAATATTTGGATTTGCCGCAGCTATAAAACGACGCCGGACAGTGGATGTTATTTTTCTGTCTTGGTAAACAAGTGTAAAAACAAAATATGTTCCGTATTAATAAATGCATCAAACGAGCCTAAATTTATTTATATAATAATGTTCTTCTCATGAAATAAACGTAAAATAAATAACCGACTTTTATCTTTTTAAATAGTAATAAATTTATATTTAATTGTTAATTTTATTCCATGGAGTTTTTCTGCGATAATAAATGTATTCAAGATTATGATAAATAAATTATTGAATTCAATAATTATTAAAATTCTATGACAGATGTCATCCGCCAAACTCACGCAATACAACTGTTTAACATTTTCTGCTATTGCTCATGGCACTCTGTAAATTGCTAAAAATTATTACTTTTAATTTGCCTCTTTCGCAAACAAAACATGTAAACAAAAATTTTGCATGGACTTTTGAATACAGTTTTTAATTATGAACATTTGTTGTATTTACACTTTTGTTTAAAATTAATAGGGCAAAATTTACAGCCATATGAAAATTTTACCATTGTATTACCGATGATCCACAAAAAAAGTAGAGACCCGGTAAATATCTCCCTGCTCCTTATGAGAATTATGGAACATTGTTAACTGACAGGCATTTTAATATTTAATAATTGTTATTCAATACAATATTTGTCATTTGTATATTTTTTTTCGAATGATAGAACACGACTTTAAATTTAACTTTGGGTGGTATTATTCGTTTAATTACACCCATACATTTTAATGTATGTAATTTTTAATCCAATAATACACATGTATATCAAACATGAATAAAATTTTGTATTTTTTTGTAAAATCCTATCTCAGTTTTTAATTAAAAATATGTAATTTCAAAGGGTAAAACAATAAACACCTTTTTGTTTCAATATTGAGCTTGTTACGTGAAGTATCAATTACCGCATTCAACAACCGGAAAAACGCTGAAAGTAACAAGATTTTCTAAGTTAAAAGATATTATTATTATTCGTATCCAACTTAGCATACATATAAATTATAAAATATAACTATAAATAAGAAACAAAAAAACACTAAAAGTTACAAAATATAAAATACTGAAGGGAACATAATAAGAAATTAAATAGAAAGCAACCAGTGACGGGCACAATCAACTGCAATAGAATTCCCTTCTGCAAGGTCTTTGAAGGTGCATCTACTTGGAAGGTTTGGGCAAATGAGGAGATGGTTCATTGTTTGGTCTTCACCGCACTCACAACTCGTTGAACCATCAATATAACCCCATTTCTTCATATTCGTCTTGCATCTTCCGACCTGTGTTCGTAGGCGGTTGAGGCTTTTCCAGACTGGCCACTTTAGATCTGCCCCAGATGGAAACTTTTCACTTGGCTCTATTCCAGGTAAAGTGTTTGGAGTTTCAATAGTCCGCCATAGGTCTAATCTTTTGGCGGATATTAAACCTGTAAGCGGCTGGACTGTTGAAAAGAAACTCCTTCTGGATTTTAATCTGGACCTTACAGTTGTTTGACCAAACAATGGGTGACGAGGGTCGGAATTTGCTCGTTGCCTTTCCTTCATGCTGGAAACCTGTCTTCTAACGTGTGGAGGAGCTATTCCACTTAAAAGGTGTAAGTGCGATATCCGCGTTGGCTTTAAACAACCAGTAATCAGTCGGCATGACTGGTTTAGTACTGGATCAAGTTTTCTGGAGTGACAAGAACGTTCCCATACCGGAGCTGCATATTCAGCAGCTGAATAGCATATAGCAAGAGCTGAAGTTCTTAAAGTATGTGGGTCAGCTCCCCATGTAGATCGCACAAGTTTCCCCAAAAGATTATTCCTGGCGGAGACCTTACCTTTCATCCTTTCAACGTGGAATTTATAAGACAGCGTCCGATCAAGAATCACCCCCAGGTAAGTAGGTGTTCTACTGAAATTGAGATGTTCACTATTCCATATGATGTTCAACACCCTGTTGGCCTCCTTATTGTTAAGGTGAAAGAGACTAGTTACTGTTTTTCCAGCATTTGCTTTCAGACCGTTTTCTTTATAATAACCGGACAAGGTAGACAAATATGATGACAGGTTGTTTTCAACGACTGAAAAATCTTTGTGTTGGTTAGCTACAGTCAAGTCATCTGCATATAGAAATCTTCTTGTTTGTGGATCTGTTGGTTGGTCATTTGTGTAGATGTTGAAAAGAATTGGGGCTAAAACACTACCTTGCGGCAACCCATTTTTCTGCAATTTCCATCTACTGCGATTACCACCCAATTCTACACAGAAGCGTCTGTTTGAAAGCAAGGTACGAATAATTTGAACAAATCTGTAGTCTTTTATCATTTGATATACTTTCATAATTAGGCGATTATGATTTACCGTATCATATGCCGATGATAAATCAACAAAGACCACGCCCGTTGCTAAGCCCGCCTGATAACCATTCTCGATGTACTGGGTTAGATTGAGTACTTGAGCTGTGCAGGATTTTCCAGGCCTGAAACCAGCTTGTTCTGGAATTAACTGATCATCGATGTTGCTGCTAATTCGGTTAAGTACTATTCTTTCAAATAGTTTATAAAGGGTACATAGGAGAGAGATAGGTCTGAAATTCTTAGGATCATCCAAATTCTAACCGGGTTTTGGAATAGCAATAATTTTACTTTTCCTCCAAACTTTGGGAATTTGGTTATTTAATAAACAATGATTGAATAGTTTCAGGACCCATTCTTTCGTGGCATTACCAAAATTTACTATTTGTTCGTTACGCAAATCATCCAATCCTGTAGCTTTACCAATTTTCAAAGAAGCAATAGCAGTTTGTACTTCTGTCATTGTAAACGGCTGGCAATACTGATTATCTTCTTGAAAATTCCTAATTAGACGAACGGGTTTCTTCTTATTTGATTTGCCATTCAAAATTAATTGTTGCGCGACCTGATTAGCTGAAACAGCAATCTTTCGTTTCGGTAAAGACGGATCGTTGTTTATTTTCCTTAATGTTTTCCAGGCTTGGCGACTTAAGTGTATCATGTCGATACTGGTTATAGTTTTTTGCCATTCCAGACGTCGATTTTCGGTGATTCCCATGGACAATCTTTTACCCATTTCTAATGTCTCGTTCGAGAAGGGATCTAATTCAAATTTACGAGCATATTCTTTGTAAAGGTTGCTTTGGTCCTTATTTAGACCAGAAATATATTGAGTACGACAGCCTCGAGGAATGTGCTTTCTTGAGATGGCCTTTACATGTTTAATGAAGATGTCGTAATTATCGGGTGTTGGTTCAATCGACTGAGTGACGGAGTCCAATTATTTTGCAAATCCTTCCCAATTTGATTTTTTAAATTGAATCGACGTCGAAACGGAACTATTTTCGGCTCAACAATTGCTCTAATTTGAAGCATAATTGGTCTATGTTGTGAATATGGAATAGGCTCCAAGACTTGTTTCACACAGTTCGCACTGATGCTTTCACTAACAAATATAAGATCAGGGTTATAACCCCTACGCCATCTGCCACTATTAAAAGAAGCTGGGAGTTTAGCATCGTGTATTAGGCTCATAGTAAGATTTTCCATACATGTTTCAACCTTCTCCCCGTCTTGGTTTGTTTCACTGTATCCCCATGTCGTACTGTGACTGTTGAACCCTTCTTGCAAATGTTTTTAAAAGGAAATGTAATACCTAAGTATTTGTTATATTCAGCAATACTCGTATGCCAATATTAATACGTTTACATTTAAAAAATGTTAAAATAGTACTTATTATACATTTTGTGCCATGAATAAATATTCTTGGAATACGAGTAGAAAATACCCGTACACTAATTTTATATCAACAAAACAAGAATAATATCAATACAAAACAAGGTACCTATTATTATTATTATTATAAGTATATTTCTGTAGAGGCATGATTTTTCTAATTTTCAACTACTTCAATAATAAAAAGCGAGTACGATGAGACAAGAACAAGATATATGTAACATATGTTGCACAACTTTCGACCGTTTTATTCAATTGTCTCAAAAGTTTCTTATCGAAAATTTTGATAGGACTTGTCATTGTTATGGTTTATTTTTAAACAGGAGGTTTGAATTCTAACTTTTATATTTACTTCATTATGTTCGCATTAATTTTACAAAAGTTGTTAAGAGTTTTTTCACATAGATTAAACAAAAATTAAATGGAAAAGTTATTTATATTTCGTTGTAAATACATTTGAGCAAGTGAACACTAACCAGTGAAAATCAATGACGAACCTGTACTAACTTTGTCAAGCCTAGAATTTATTAACTGATAGGTTGCCTTAAATATTTTAGTTATGTCTAAAAGTATTTTTATTTTTTATTGGTCAGTGCGCTTTTATATTTTATATAAATGTATTTTTACATAAGTAGGATAATTCCAGGAGAGACGTCACAGCCGTAGAGATGACAGAGATACTTTTCCTGAAAGTACCTAGTTGTTAGATGATACTGTGATCATAGTATGGTATGACTAGCGAACGAAAGTTGACATTTAAATTATTTTATAGATGTGGTTTCTTTTGAATCCCTAGAGAAGAATAAAATTGTACGAAATATACAGATATGAAATTTTTACATAAACCCATTTAAATATTGGTTTAGGAAAGCACAGAAATACATCAATATGTCTGGTTGAAAATAGATGGCCGACTAGGGTAACTGAATATCAAAACAGGGGTGCTTTTAAAATATTTTAAACATTTTTCGTTTATGTTGATTATAACAAAATATTTTGATTTTTAAACTATTTAGTTTGTCAATTCTATGAAATACGATTATTTTGATTTTCCTCTAACAGTAATTCCGACTCGAAGGTTGCTTATTCCTGAGACGAACGAACTAGAATTTGCGGTATTGAATTTTTGAAATACATCCCTGAATCCTGTTGCTAAGGTCAATTTAAATTCCTTCTGGTATTGAGTACAATTCTATTCTTCTGTAACGAAATACATAAGGGTCAGTTTCCTTTCAAATCAAATATAGGGAAATGTTTTCAAAAGAAACCACATCTATTAAATAATCTAAACCTCAACTTTCATTCGCTAGTCATACTGTATACATTTGAAAGCATGCCACCTCACCCACAAAATCGGGAGAAATGACACGGACAATTGACACAGTTTTGTTTCAATTACATTATTTTTGTTTAGAGGAAAAATTAGTACAAATATGATGTATTTTGTCGTTTCTTCCTTTTTTAAAAATAATTTGATTGTAAGAAGTCTTTATTTATGTATATATCAGAAAAAATATTTGTGTTCATGTTTCTATGTCATTATCAATAATACTAAAAAATAAAATTATTTTCAAAATCGGAATAGATGGCATTTTGCACATTTTATACTCTTTTCCTTTTTGTTAAAGCTTTTTAATAGTGAGTAGTTTAAGATACTCAATAATAAACTATAAACACTACTCAAATTCAAAATGACTTCGAAGCCTCGTTTAAAAAATACTGTCGATTCTTTGCTTAAAAATAATCACATGTAATTTTCATCTGTGTGGCTTTGGCCTACTAACGTCGTAATTTTGAACTGTGCATTTTTGAGTTTCTTGAGCATCTCAACAAAATTATAAATATACTCAGACTAAACATCGTTTTTTTCCAACATGCATGCGAGTATTTCAATAAATACGAGATATATCAGATAACGTGTAAAATTAATAATCAATTAATAATAAATATCCACATTAAATTAGCAGCAAGAATATATTTAAGCCCAATACGAGGCCAAATATTAACTGTTCATCTATAAATTACAATTATATATATATATATATATATATATATATATATATATATATATATGTATATATATATATATATATATATATATATATATATATATATATATATATGTATATATATATATATATATATATATATATATATATATATATATATATATATATATTATATAAGTTATATTTCGAGGATCCGAAATATTGTTTTTAAAAAGGGTTTTTTATTGTGAGTTTATTATACCTATGACAAAAACTATTATTTGTTACACATAAAATTTATTAATATTTATTTAATTAATTATTACATTTATTCTATTCTAATGTTTATTGTATGAATTCTAAACTCTGACTGCCTTGTAACTACACTAAAGTCTATAAGCTGGAAACGGGAAACTCAGGTGTCGGGTTCGATGCAATTTGGACAGCGGTAACTCCTCCCTCGCTAAAATTGGGTTTCATCGGGTAACTTCAGCGCCAATTTAGGGGGTGAAGTTGGCGGTTGAAGTTCAATATCTTCGGCCTTGGGTCTTCTTCTTGTGATGATCGTTTTTTGGAGGTAGGCTGCAGCAGTGATGATGGCACCGGTGATGATTATTACGTACAGTGCCCTCACGGGGTAGTTGATGTTATTGGTATCGATTTGGTCTTCGTTGTACTCTGTATCTTCGAACTTGTTTAATGGTTTAAGTTCGGAGATAGAATTTAGTTCGATCGCCATCTTGGGAATTTTTGTATTGTTATAGTTTATTTCGAAGTTTTCAATTATTAGTGGTTTGCCAAATGTGCCGTGTTTAAAATTTAAATCATGATTTTGGAGTTGCAGTTTGCATTCATCTTCTTTAATTAAGAATATGCCTTGTAGGTTGCTTATACTGTCGCCTTGGTTGCATTTTGCTTGTACGTTTTCAGGATTTGGAAATATTGCTAGATATTGATTGATTTCTTCAATGTATTCGATGTGGTTTCTCTTTATGTTTAATTTGACAAAATGGCAATTTTCTACTTTATTTTGTAATATGAAGTTCTTTTCGCAGGAATTTTCGCTGATTTCTTTAATTTTGTTAGGACATTGGTAAATGTTTCCCTTATTGCGGACACACAGATCATACAAAGATCGTAAGTCACTATTTTTTGACTTCAGAATGTACTCACGGTTAGGGATTATGGTTACAAATTCATTATTTTGTTTGGTGGGTGTTGGAATAAGGTGAATAAGCTCGAATGAGGTTTCATCATTTATAGGGATATCAATAAAGTATATAATTTTGTTTTCTTGCAATTTACAGTTAATTGAGATTAATTTTTCAATTCTGACATATTTTCAGAATTGATTTCAAATGGTAGTTCATTGTTATAGAATTTTAAAATTTTATTTAATTCTTGGTAAAGGTCATGTGGTTTGATAATGCTAGGATGCATTGTGTGGAGTTTGCAAAACGTTAAAGAGTTTTCTACATCTTGAAGAGTGTTAAATGTCATGGTGTATAAAATGTTTAGCTGATTGTAAATATATTTAATAAATAGTTTATCATGATCTTTGATTCCTCCTATGACAATGTGCATGAGCTGTTCAATTTTTGTCTTTAAAATATTTTCGTTTCGTTTGATTGTTTCGACAGTTTTATTGAAATATTCCATAAATTGGTGACTAACAGCGTACTGGTGCTTAATTTGGTTATTTAATTTATATTGATTTTCTTTTAAACGTTTTCAAATTTTTGTGTATCGGTTATCATTTCTGCATCTAAGTTGCCTGTTATTGATTTTATAACATATCCTAAACCGTTTAATATTCCTCGCTTTGTTCTAGGGTGCGTAGATAAATGGCTAATTTTCTCATTAATATTATTTTTCAGGTACTCTATGATTTTATTGTTGTTATCAAAGTCTGCAGCGATAGTGTTATCTGCGCTGATAGTGCGTTTGAGGTTTATGTACTACATATTTAAACTTTCGTATTGTGTCCATAATGGGTTTAAATCGTAAAATTGTACGAATGTGTGTTTCGTTTTCTGTAACTTTGCATGTCCAAGGTTAATTGTCAGTATAGTTCTGGGTTTAGGGTATTATCTTGGATATTTATTCCAAGTGTATGCGTGAAGAAGAGGGACCTGGAATAGCCGGATATTTATTAATTAATTTTCTAGGTCTCTTTAAGTATGAAAGGTGGATTTTGGATTGTTTTTTGTCATTATTTTCCATGTCAATTTCTGCAGTTTTTAAGTTTTTTTAACCTTTTTAATTTTTTCCTTTTTGAATTTAAAGTTTTTCGTTTTATTTGCTTTTTGTTTATAATGAACGTAGACTGTTTCGGGTATGTCGGGAAGTTCTTCGCGATTTTCGTTTAATTTGGTAATAGTTTTGATTTTATCTGTCTGTAATTTGTTATTATTTTTATAAACTAAATTTGTTTTTTCCTTGTGTTTCTGAATGTAATCTTGTATTATTTGTTTCTCAAGTTCTATATTGAGTGGGGAGTTTGTATCTAAATGTCCGTTAATAATTTCGACTGGTTTTAAATTTGTCGTGCTATGATTCGTATTGTTATAAGCCAGGATTGCATAATTTACTTTATCTTTTATTAGTTCATTTTTGAAATTTTCTTGTAAATAGAATAAACGAATGTGCTCTATCAAAGTTGAATGAAAGCGTTCGACTAACCCGTTGGAATTTGGGTTTTGTGAGCAAATGAAATGAATTTCGATTTTATGCAGGCTTAATAATTCTTTTATGACATTGTTTTTGAATTCGAGCCCATTATCTGCTACTATTAATTTGGGTATACCGTCGTGTGAGAAAAATCTTGTCAATTTATTAGCAATTTCTATAGCATTTGTGTATGTGCTTAAGCAAATTTAGAAAAAGCGTCAATTATAGTTAGGAATTTGGTGTTTTCTAGAGAGAGTGTGTCAATGTGGATGATGCCCAATGGTTTATTGGGAGTAGGAGTAATATTTAGTTTTGGTTTGATAGGGTTTATTTCATATTTAGCAGCTAAGCAAATTTCACATTGGTTTATAAAGTCTGTGATGGTCTTTAGCTGGTTCAGCCAATAATATCGTTTTTTTATTTGAGTGTGAACTTCATTTATTCCGCGATGGTTTGTCTTACCTTCGTGAAAGTTTTTTATTACTTGTAAGATTTCATCATTTTCCTGTACGTCTATTAGTTTTATGTTGCTTTTGACAAATTTTGTGTTTTGTGATTCTGGGTCTAAAGTGTTTATGTTTAATTCAATGCGTGATAATGCGTCTGCATTTTTGTTTAGAGAGCCTTTTCTATAAATAATTTCATAATCGTACTCTTCTAGCTTGAGTCGCCATCTCATTAATTTTGAATGGGGTTCTTTCAGTGAATGTAAGTATATTAAAGGTTTGTTGTCGGTTATGATTTTAAATTTTCTACCATACAGGTAATGTCTAAATTTTTGGGTAGCCCATACGACAGCAAGTAGTTCTTTTTCGATTGTGCTATAGTTTATTTCGGAGCTATTTAGTGTTCGACTCGCTTATGCGATAGGTAGGTCGGATCCTATGGGTCCTTGTGATAATATAGCACCGATGGCATAATGGCTTTCGTCTGTTGTCAAGTTAAAGGGTTTCTTATAGTCCGGGTATTGAAGGATAGGTTCGTTTATTAGGACATTTTTGCAGGTATTAAAGCAATTAATGTATTCGGGGTCATTGTATTTAATAGTGGCATCTTTTTTCAGACATTTCGTGAAGGGTTTAGTAAGATCTGCAAAGTCTTTAATAAATTTCCTGTAATAGCCTAACAGTCCCAGAAATGATTTGATTTCTGTGGCTGTTTTTGGGATGGGGTAATTTTTGATAGCATGGATCTTGTCCGGATTGGGTTTGACACCATCTGGAGTTACTGCATGGCCTAAATATGAGACTTCTGTGCTCAAAAATTCGCACTTGTCCGGTTGAATTTTGAGATTAGCTTTTTGTAAACGATTAAAAACTTATTTTAAATTTTGAATGTGCTCTTGGAGAGATGTACTAAAAATTATAACATCGTCGAGATATACGAGACCAATTTCGTTGGTTAAATTTCAAAGAACGTTGTCCATCACTCTTTGAAAAGTGGCTGGTGCGTTCTTTAATCCAAAGAGCATTTTTAAATATTCGAAATGACCATTTTCTCTGCTGAATGCAGTTTTTTGTATGTCGGATTCACTCATTTCAATCTGGTGAAGTCCTGACGCTAAATCCAAAGTTGAAAAATATTGGCATCTACCATGTTTATCTAATAATGTGTTGATGTTAGGTATTGGATATTTATCATCGATTGTTTTCTCGTTTAATTTCCGATAGTCAATTACGAGTCTCCATTTCCTTTTTCCGGATGCATCTAATTTTTTTGGTACAATCCAGACGGGGATGACCAAGGGGAATGAGAGGGACGGATAATGTTCTGATTTAACATTTTCTGAATTTGGGATTCCACTTCTTTCCTGTGTACCTCGGGGTATCTATATGTTTTCGTATATACGGGAATTTCATCTTTTGTACGAATGGAATGTTTTATTTCGTTCGTAAAGGTTAGTGGCTTATCTTCCTTATGAAAGATATGAGTACTCGCTCAGCAATTTTCTTATCTCACGTTTCTCTTCGCTATTCATGTGGTCAGTTCTAATGTTATTCATGTCTAATTTAAATTTTGTTTCATTTTAAATAAAACTTATATTATTAATTTCAAAGTTATTTATTTCCTGAACTTGTACGGAATCTACACAATTTATAATTTCATCGTTTTCGCCTAGGTTTATAATCGGGTATATAATTTCATTAGTTTCGATTTTTGCTAGACCTTCTGGAATGACTAAATTATTTATTTTGGTTTCCGGTATAAATGCTTCGCCGTTTTCTATATTATTTACAATTATTTTGGTAAATTTTTCAGATTTTGGAGGTATTTTAATATGATTAAATTTTGGAAGTATTCTGTGGTAGTGGATCTTTATTTCTTAAGTAGGGGTGATTATTTTGTCATGAGTTAGGTCAATGTTTGCATTTAACATTTTCAAGTTGTCTAGTCCTAATAAGATGTCGAAATTTTTATGAAAATTAAATAGATGGTATTTTAATAAAGTGTTAGGGTAATTAAATAATTTGGAGGCAGGTATTATGATTAAATTTGATGTTCCGTGCGCGGTTGTAATTTTGAAAGGATCATTTTTGATTTTTTCTTTGAAATATTTTTGTGCAATATCTGGGTTTATAAAGGAACGTGTGCTTCCTGTGTCTATTAAAGCTTTCAAATTTAATTCTGGGAAGATGACAAATGGTAATTCACTATGGTTGTGTATTACGTTCATTAATTCGACGTTTGTTCCGAGGCTGTTATCGGAAAAAACTCGTTCGTATCGTTAGAATTTGGTTCAGTAACATAATATTCAGGGTTAGGGTCAGTCACATTATAGTCGGGATTTTGTTCTTCAATATTGTCAATTTCAGTGTATTCGTCCATTTCAGTGTTAAATAATTCTTCCGCTATGAAATTCGGTCTGTTTTGTGTGTTATAAAATTGTTGCAGACAATACTGGCTCGTTCCTGGCCTGGGTGTTGTTGACTGTCTAGTACTGACACTCATAGGCGTAGGCTTGGGGGCTTTATAATTGGGATTTGGTTTGAAAACATTTTGGGATTGGTTATTAAATGTTTTATTTCCTTGAATTGAGTGAAATTGATTCGGTGTGTAAGGTTTCCTTATTTGATGATTCGGAAATTGATTAGGATACTGATTGGTGGTAGGTTTAAAATTGGGTTGGTAGGTGGATTTGGTCTGTACATCAATTGTGGATATTGTGGTTGTCTATTTTGTGTATTGTGAATTATTTGTTTGTGTTTGTGTTGAGTATGGGTGATATTTTTGTGATATTGTGAACGACTGTGCGTTTCTAACTGAAAATCGTTTGTCAGCATGTTTAACGCGGTGTTTATATCTTTAGGATTCTTTGTTCTTATAAGAGTTCCTAGAGGATCTTTTAGTCCTCGGAGGAGAATTCTTAAAGCATAATTTTGACAATATTCCGTTAGATAAGGCTTAGCAAGTACCAAACTGTGATTACCGATGTAAGAAATTTGGAAGTTTAATATGTCCTGAATTTTATTGTAAAATTCGAATGCCGTTTCGTTGTCTTGTCGCAATTCGGTTAATTCGATACTTAGCATGTATAAATCTTGTTTATCTGAGTAGGCGTTTAACAATGCTTGTTTAACGGGTTTTTTATTTGGAGTTTAATATATGCCAAAAACTATCATTTGTTACACATAAATTTTTTCTCGGAAATTATTAGAGATACAAAAAATACTATAAATTAAAGTTGTAGGAGACCAAGGAGGACATCCCATTACAGAATATTTTTTTTTAAACCAGTGGTTCTCCAGTTACAACACAAAGTTATATTTGCTTAAATGGGATGGCATATATTTTTTAGGCCCATTGGATACACTATTTTTTTCTGAATTTAAATGAATTTAATTTTTATAGATATTTTTCAGTAGGCCATATACGAAAAACAAAACCTTATATTTGTCAATTTGAATTATTTAGTGCTTAATAATTCCTATTGTTGCGGATAGAACACTTCTAATTCAATATTTCTCAATATTTTTATTATGTAAGGATATAAAAGATAACCTACATGGTTGAATTAAGAAAGAAATGCACTATAGAATGGGTCTAAAAATATATGCCATCCCATTTAAGAAAATATAACTTTGTATTTAAAGATAAGAACTACTGGTGAAAAATTTTTTTTCTTCTGTAATGGGATGTCCTCCTTTGTCTACTATAATTTTTTTCATATATATTTAAATATATCTTGTATCTATTTCTTTCTCAAACTGAATTAAATGGAAAGATAATAGGTACTCCAAAATCGATATACAGTTAATATTTTTAATGAATATTAGCATTTTACTTTATTACGAGTTGATTCGATCCCTTACAATTATTTTTGAAATTAAAAGTAACGCACATACTTAAATGAAAGTAGGTATTCTGAAAATATTAGATTTCAATTTTAAAAGCAACGTTAAAATTCTTACGGTATTTAATTTTGATAAATATTTACTCGATAAAAGCTTATTTAAAATTAACTGACTGACAAACTATATCAACAGGAAATAAAGTACTTACAGAAATATTTATTAAACTGCTGTTATTAATTGCTGACAAAGATGTTATACAAAGTAATATTTCTGTTCAACTATGTTTTGAATAGATGTTCTGTGACCCTTAATTTATTCAACGGCATGTGTAGATTTTTAAAAACAATAATTAACAAAAATATTTGTAAAAAGAAGAAAAATTTCTAGCAGTTAATAAATAGATAAAAAGAATTTCAGTCTTGTATGTGGTGAGATTAGGTAAAACGTATATATTTTTCTTTCTGTGCGTGTCCTAGTCCTATTTGGCGATGTCGTCTGTCGACGCTTGTTTCATTATCAACCGCTGTGTTGATTTATTTGGTACTTGCTTGCATTTGACACTTAATCCGCGGATAAATAATGCAAGTCGTTATGCTACCAGCACCAGACTGTGTGCACTTTATCATTTAATAACTTCCTAAAAATTGGCCCAGCATTCAGGCTATAAAACAGCTTTATTGACGCATAAAACTCATGATAAACTAAATATTTTGTACTACTTTTCTACGAAACCGACCTTCGCAGGAAATTATTTAAACGTGTATTGATTTAGTTAATTCCTATTTCGGAAATTGGAGAAAATAATATAGAGCTTTACTGTTTTTTATAAAAAATAATATAAATATTTTGTATGTATCATCATCTGCACGATGTTACTCTAATGTTGACGTGTGTTACACAGTAATTGTCCTTTACCATAAAAAAGTAATCGTATGCAGGTATCGATATTATGGAAATCTATGTTAAAATATTTGCGTATCTAAAGTTTTATAAAAAAAACTAATACTTTTGTATTGTTCGTGGTATAAATATAATTTCCTTTACTACAAACAAAACCCATAATGATAATTATTATTTCTATTGTAATATTAAAATATTTTGGTTTTCTGTAGAAATATGCTTTGTTTCGATTTAATTTACCATTATTATAGTTATTTATGTTATAAAGATCGTAACGTCAATTATTATGGTACTAGTCGTGAAGATTATCAAGCGAGGCGAAGCCTAGTTCAATAACACGACGTGTGGCTTATGATTAGTTACGATCCGTATTACATACAAACTTTACTTGCTGGCGGAAATCAATGAAAAATTGAAATAAAGTATATCTTTATCAATATCGGCATATTTTATCATCCGAAATAAAATTGAAGTTGGTGAATTCACTTATTATGCCCTTATTTGAGTATTGTGCGTATGTATATGTCCCTAATCTTACAATGCAAGACCTTAATAGAATTACTCTGTTGCAAAATTCTTGTTTACGTTTTGTTTATAATGTACGGAAATATGATCACATATCAACATATAGGCAGGAAGCTAATATAAGTTTTATAGAGGAGAGAACTTATTTTTTATTTGTGTCTAATTCATAAAATTTACACGACAAACATTCCATCCTACCTATACTGTAAACTAAATGTCAGAGAATATAACTATAATTTTTGTGATACTGATTTATTTGTAGTTCCTTCTTTTAAGAAAACTAAATTTAAAGGATCATTTTCATATCAAGCTCCCAAATTATATAACAATATTCCTAATTTCTTAAAATCTCTATCGGTAAGTAATTTTAAACGTCAATTAAAAAGTCTACCATTAGCATAAAATAAATTGTTGAACTTCTGCTATCATGTATATTATTGTATTTTTGTATATTACATTACTGTGATTGTTCATTTGTATTTAACTTTTTTTTATGTATTACATACATTATGTATCGAGGGTTAGGTGGAAGAACAGCTTTTAGCTGAACCTCGCCTTTGAGTTGGATCTCAATAAAGTTTTATTATTATTATTATTATTATTATTATTATTATTATTTAGTATTGAACAAAAAAAAATATTTCGAAAAACCATATGCTGCTTTTGATTTGTTTGTAAACAAGTTACTTCGTTACCATAGCTCATTATGGTACTGAGTACTTTAACGGATTCCCTATGGTGCTTGGCCTATAAAGAAAGACATTAGAGTACTCAAATTGAGGACTATAATGTTGTCATTATGACACGGGAGCGTACAATGATTATTTATGTAACAAATGAGTACATCTTTTTTCACGAGAAGGAATCCGTCGAGTAAAATTTATTCACGAGTTACAAATTTTTTCTGTCTGCAATAAAAGTGAGAAATAAGTGCCATAGCGTTTTATTATTTCAAGTGTTAATAAATTGCACTTTTCTCACACTTACAAGTATTAAAAAAGACATACTTTATTAACCCTACATTATTTTGTTGTGTGATCCTTAACTTATTGTTTCTGTTTCTATTTCGGTGTTCTTATGAGTCTATAAAATCACTGCATACAAGTCGTTTAGAAAATCTAAAAGCGCATTGTTTGATACAATACATAAATGAATATAATCAGACAAAATTCACAACACACAATACACAAACTGTCAAAATATGAAAAATCAATTGTTTAGCGGGAATGTAATTGACAAAAAAACACCAAGTCATATGTTCGAGAAGTCGCATTTTTGAAAAATCTCATCGTAAAATTATAATTATAGAAAAAATGGTACAAAAAACATGTTTCACTCGTCCTTCGTAAAACTTGCCTCCCGGCTCATTTTCCAAACTTGGACTCGTACGTTAACAGATTGCCTTATGGTATTTGTTTCTTAATTTGTTATTTGGAAAATTAGTAAAGACGGATTGAATAAAACGAAATAATATATATATATATATATATATATATATATATATATATATATATATATATATATATATATATAGGTTGTTCATTTTATTTTGCTCACTAGGCTACAAGTTCGGTGACATTAGCAAACAATTTCTATTTTGCAAAACTATTTTAATGAGCATACAATTACTTTTTTGATTAGTGGTTCACAAACTGTGGAGACCAACTTCGTTATTTGAAATAGAACTATATATTTTTATTTATTTATTCGACAGGGAATTTTATTCTGAATTCAGCGATATATTATTTTTATAAAACGATTATTTTGAGATATATGCACATAAAGTTTTACAATAATTCGATTAAAATATGGCTATAATAAGAATACCACAAATGGAGAAAATTAAAACGTGTCATATCTTGTTCCATTTAAGCCATTCAGTATTGCGGAGCATAGGGAATAGTTTTGACATTTCTGATTGGTTGAAATTAGAGGTAAGAGACAAGTTTACCCAATGTAATTTCAGCTACTTCAGATTTGCACTGTTGCCAGTACCATCTACTAAATGGCTGAAATGGAACAGAACATAATTTATTTTATATAGAATTAGAATAGCAGGAAAGAAATACGTGGATATTTTGCCTGCGTTAAATTTATTATCTATTAAAAGAACAAAATATTCACATCTTTCTGTCAAGGCACTCATATTTTATGTAGAAAATATTACATTGTATAATAGTAACTTTATTGTTTGAGTGTTTCCCCAGCTAGAGAATTTTTGTTTAGTTGAGGTGGCACCATTGTAAAAGAGGAAGTGTGTGTGTGTGTACATTTTGGCGCGCAATAAAGAAAGTCTGTTCTGTTTCATCAGAAACTTTGTGTAATTTTTGCATATTCATTCACCAAAAAGCATCCATACAGTCTACTACATTGAAGATCTACAACAAACACGTATTCATTTTTTTTCCATTCTAGCCAGAATTTAATTAAATAATTATATAACTACATATACATTTTTCTCAAAAAGTTCACTAAATACAGAATAAAATTCCCTATATAAAAATATGTTCCCATTTAAAATAACAAAGTTGGTATCCACAGATTGAGAACCACTGTTTAAAAGAAAGTAATTTTATGCTCCTTAAAATTGTCTTGTAAATTAGAAATCGTTTGCTAATTTAATCGAACTCGTAGATCTTATAGTTCTCAAAATAGTAATAGTAGGCAAAATAAAATAAACATCGTATATATTAGCTTGGACCTTAAAAAAGATCAATTCAAATTTCAACCGGGCTGTTCCCTAAAGTGTTTCCAAATAAATAAAAAAATATGCTGGCAATGATTCCGCTTAATATTAATTTTTGACCCTGTCTAATTGTAATTTATATTTCCCCATCTAAATAACATTGGGATTTGGTACATTTTGGAACTTTATTTTTCTCCGAAGTAAAAAAATCCACTAAAAAATGAAATATATACTAAAAGGACCCGAGACTATGTAGACTAAATTTGAAGTCCCAGTCATTATTCGTAATTTGAATGAAGTAGATATAACTTTTTGGGCTTTTGTGCGATAGTTTAATTATCTAGAATGGGGTCCGGTACTAAAAAAAAATGCATATATATTGTCATATTATGAAAATATGAGTAATTTTAAGTAATTTTTTACCAAAATATTTTCAAAATATAAAACTTTTCATTCATAATTTTAATAAAAACTATTAGCTCTATAACGATATGACGTCATACCTGCAATTTTATTATAGTCTACCAAATGGAAAGAACATAATTTTATATTATTCAAAACTTGTGAAAATAAAATCCATAAATATATGTAGTTCTGTTTTACATGAAAATATGTGAAACATTTATCATTATTATTAAACTGAATTATATTTATTCAAAATCTTTATAATAACAGATTTTTTCCTTTGACAAGCTACAATTATAGTTTTCTGAAAGTGACAGCTGGCATTAGTTAACCCATCTTGACATCAATATTTGGCAGAATTAATGACATTGACAGATGTAAACAACTTTAGTCAGTAGACGAAGTAAAATTAAAGATATGACGTCACATAAAATTAATGAAATTTAAAAAGAATATATTTCAAAAACTATACACATTTGAAAAGTGTAACAAACGCCAAAAATTCTTCATTTTATTGATCTTTAAAAAAATTAGTACCGGATTCCATTATCTTAATAATATATAATAAAAAAGTGGGCTTCATTTGTTCTTATATATGTGGCGGATCGAGTACCCCGCCACGTTACCAGCCCAACCAAGATTATTATTTATATTTTTAATTCAGTTGTTTATACATATATTTTACAAA
>OY720454.1:24852812-24875312 GCA_963082715.1 Harpalus rubripes | reverse complement strand
TTACAATTGGTCAACCGGATGTACTCTCATTTGACGATTTTAACAGTTTTTCTTTCAAAAACTATGTTAAATATATCTTCATATTTAATGTTATTATAAATATTAAATAATATTTTATCATCTATACTATTTGACTGCATTTTATACTTAATACTAAATGGATATAGAGTTTAAAAATTATAAAGAAATTAAATTTCATATAGTAGACAGCAATGGAAACAGCTTCTATATTAAGAAAATTCTAATGGATGATGTCAGTGTCAAGTAGAATTCACATAAGTGTGTTTGTCTTTTAATTTTACTGGAAATATAGTATCTTTTGTTAGAAATATTCTGTAAGGAATTTGTATAAAATACATACAACAGCCGGAAGGTAATGTACAAGACAACTTTCTGTATGAAATTTGTACAAAATACAGAGGACTGTTGGAAGGTAATGTGCTGGCCACATCAGATTTTTTGCAAGTACAATCATGATTTTGGCGCAAACGCTACCAATTTTGCGTAATAAGCAAGATATAAATTTTTAAAGTTCAGAATTTGACATGTAACGTTTTATGAACTCACCAATGATCGACCGCACATCTCGTTTTTAGTGTCAGTCAGGATATGAAACGTCTTGCAAACTTTCCATGGATAGTAGTTCATAAAATGAAATAAGAAAAACAATTATATAAATAAAATTATTATTTAGCAGAATTTTAAAATTTAATATAAGTTGCAGTTTCATTCCAAGAATAGATTTCTAATAACGTTAATTAAATGATAGACCTTTTCATTTTAACAGATATCTCTATCCATCTTTGTACAAAATAAGAAAATGGCGCCTGCTGTCAAACGAAACGTCACCAAAATATCTTTATTCTCTGTGAAAATTTGCATCGTTTGACATTTTAGCTTTAAAAAGGCTTTTGTAACTTCTTTTGAGAAGTTTTCTAAAGTTGTCAAAGACTTTCCCCGTAAACCTGACTCCCGCCATTTGTTGGGTTACTATAAGCAGATCCCATTACGCATATTTATATCTCTTTAAATAGTAAAGGACTATTGAAGTTGATAATAACATAAACTGTTTGTAATATATATTAAATTCATTTAAAATCAAAATTAATGAAGGTACTTTATGTATACTTGCTGTTAAAATTGATTTTTTCTACCTTTGCGGTTAAAGTATTACCACGTATTAAACTAATTGATCAACCATTTTGAGTAGAAAAAAGTACACTTTAAATATACTGAAGAAATAAAATTAAAGCGAGTGAGTCAACTAATAAAGAACGGGGTTTGTACTTGATTAAAAGTTGAAATACATTTATAAAATATCTGAATTTGAAATAAATATGTTTAAAACTTGTACTATATAGTACTGATATTAATATTAACACGTAATTACCTGAACGTCAATAAATAGTCTTCCTTGTTTTTAATGTTACTTAATGTTAGTATTTATCAATAATCTATCATTTCTGATAGTAAATGAATCTTAACGTGTTTTCTGATATTGAATTATTTCTTATACCTACTATATAATTTCGTAAAAATGTTTACTCTCTGTGAATAAAACAATAAATCATTACAATATTGCTAAGTATTCTGAATTCAGACACAGTGAAATTGATAGAATTGTAGTAGGAGTATAATTTAAATATATTTATCAAAGTATGTCATTTTCACTGAATGCCACATTGAAATGACATATTTTACAAAATTATGTGCATTTAATCGGAGTAAATATACAAATATATTATTTTATTTCATTTGCGATATTTATCCATTGCATAGCGCTATGAATTACATTATTGATATTTTATATGTTGAGAGTGCTATGATTTATTTGACCGGTTGTGGTACTGACGGCCCGAGTTCGAATCTGATTCAAGTCAGGCTTCAAATTAATTCCAATTTTTAAAATGTACATAAGTAAACCACTGTGTTGTACTTATTCTCTGCAATAGGTTTCAATATCCGTTTGGTGTTACCTGGAGACCGATTCTAGTTCATTTGGAGACTAGAATCTGTCTCAATACGAGGGGGAATTGATAAGTTGTTATCCTCAACATGACTACGTTTATCTCGTAGTGATATAACCCGCTTAAAAATCTAATGATTAACTCCAGTTTGTATATGGTGCATGTTTTAAAGTGACTACAGGATAATTAGCCTTTATCCGCTGCTGTTAAACAAAGACAGAAAATTTTATGGATGACATATATATATATATATATATATATATATATATATATATATATATATATATATATATATATATATATATATATAGGGTGTTTCACGGATATGGAACACCCCTAATGTTAGGAATAGAAGAAAATCATTCATATTATAAATTTTATAAAAATTGCAGTAGATCAAGGGGGACATTCACTGACTGAAGAAAATTTTTTTATAAACTACAGGTTCTCAAGTTACAAACCAAAGTTATATTTTTTTTAAATGGGATATTATACATACATTTTTAAGGCGCATTCGACAGAGACTTTTTTCTGAATTTAACCATATAAATATTTTATGTGCTTACATAACAAAAATACAACTCAGTAGGCCAAGATCAATAACAAAACAGTAATAAAATAATGGCCATTAGTCAAATTTTCTATATTAACGTTTACTTTTCACCAAAAAGCACAACAATCACAATTACTTATTATGAATAATGATATTTTGTCATAACAATAGCAGTTTAGTATAAGTTAATTGTTTTGTTATTGATCATGGCCTACTGTTTTGTGTTATGTTAAATAAAATTTATTTAATTTTTAAATGAATTTTTCTCAATATTTTTGTTATACAAGAACATAAAATATTTAATAGTTGAATTCGGAAAAAAATACTCTGTCGAATGAGCCTAAAAAATGTATATTCCATTTAAAAAAATATAACTTTGGTTGGTAACTTGAGAACCACTGGATTAATTTTTTTTTCAATAACTGAATAATCTACTGCAACCTTTATTTGAATGATTTTCTTCTATTCCTAATAATAAAGAAAATTATATATATATATATATATATATATATATATATATATATATATATATATATATATATATATGTACATATACATATACATATACATATACATATACATATACATATACATATACATATACATATACATATACATATACATATACATATACATATACATATACATATACATATACATATACATATACATATACATATACATATACATATACATATACATATACATATACATATACATATACATATACATATACATATACATATACATATACATATACATATACATATACATATACATATACATATACATATACATATACATATACATATACATATACATATACATATACATATACATATACATATACATATACATATACATATACATATACATATACATATACATATACATATACATATACATATACATATACATATACATATACATATACATATACATATACATATACATATACATATACATATACATATACATATACATATACATATACATATACATATACATATACATATACATATACATATACATATACATATACATATACATATACATATACATATACATATACATATACATATACATATACATATACATATACATATACATATACATATACATATACATATACATATACATATACATATACATATACATATACATATACATATACATATACATATACATATACATATACATATACATATACATATACATATACATATACATATACATATACATATACATATACATATACATATACATATACATATACATATACATATACATATACATATACATATACATATACATATACATATACATATACATATACATATACATATACATATACATATACATATACATATACATATACATATACATATACATATACATATACATATACATATACATATACATATACATATACATATACATATACATATACATATACATATACATATACATATACATATACATATACATATACATATACATATACATATACATATACATATACATATACATATACATATACATATACATATACATATACATATACATATACATATACATATACATATACATATACATATACATATACATATACATATACATATACATATACATATACATATACATATACATATACATATACATATACATATACATATACATATACATATACATATACATATACATATACATATACATATACATATACATATACATATACATATACATATACATATACATATACATATACATATACATATACATATACATATACATATACATATACATATACATATACATATACATATACATATACATATACATATACATATACATATACATATACATATACATATACATATACATATACATATACATATACATATACATATACATATACATATACATATACATATACATATACATATACATATACATATACATATACATATACATATACATATACATATACATATACATATACATATACATATACATATACATATACATATACATATACATATACATATACATATACATATACATATACATATACATATACATATACATATACATATACATATACATATAATTATTATTTACATGTTTACAAAAAGCTATAGCCTTAACTGTTAATCTCGCAAAATTGTTAGCGAGATCAACGTAGTCCATGTAGATGACATTAATCATCAAAATTATTCTGGTACTACAATTGTTTATCCTTTAAAGCAACCAGCGCTATTTTGGGCAAACTAATGACTTCAGTCAAAAATGTTATAAGTGTACAAAAAATTATTAAAAATTACTGGCTAATTTATCAGTAATAACAAACCGAAAATTCAACTAGTGGTTTGCCGATTTCAACGATAAAAAAAATTGAATTGGTTGTTTGTTTCTAAAAAATTTGGTCCTAAAATGTGAGAATATCTCAGATAACTTTAAAAAAATCTTATCGAAATAAGTTACAAAAGCTTTTATTGGAGTTTGACAGCCCAACTGGCAGTTGTTCGCGCCATTTTCTTACTATTTGCAGCGATAGAAAGAGATAGCCGTTATATTGAAAAGGTCCATTATTTCGAGGAGAATGGTATTAAAAATTAGAAAAAATGTAATACAAAATGGCTTTACTACTAGTGTAACATAGGGAACAGACCTGTATATTTCATAGCTTATTTCATTATTTAACATTATTTTTTAAATAATATTTTCTCGATATAATTGTTATATAACCCTATACAATATTTATATCGTGGAAGTCATAAAAATATCTCCATCTAATATCTAATGGACTAAAAAAATATTAGGGTAGCATTTAATAATATATTACATCCGAGGTGGGATTTGTATCATTACAGCCGAGGACTTATATATATTACCGAGAGGCGAAGCCTCGAGGGGAGATACAGCACGTGGCTGTGATGAAACTCCCACCGAGGTATGTATACTATTTTATTCACGTTTTTAAATCATTATAATTTTCAAAATAAATCAATGAGCTATAACCTTTAATTTTATTAATGTTTTTGGCAGCTCTATTAAAATTTGTTTAGCCCACTTTATTATAGGGATCCATAACAATGTTGCTAGGCAACCCCTACATAAACATTTCCAACCCGTGGGGTAGAAGTGAAATTTATTATTTCCAATGGATTGTCATTACAGTTAGGAATGACGTATTTCCTAACCTCTAAAAGGTTAGGAATCGGATTATTACTATAATGATTGTGAATAAAAAAATATCATTTTGTTCTACTGTTTAAGAACCACTTTTCGGTTTGTTATTATTGATAAATTAGCCTTTTATTCTTGATCATTTTTTGTATATGACATGTCTAAAGTCATTAGTTCACCCAAAAAAGCGCTGTTTTTCTTTTACAGGAAACATCCAGTATACCTCTGAAAATTTTAGCCAATTTGGACGCTTAGTTATTGTTTGAGCGTCATTTGTGTCAGTGAAGTTCATTATTTTATAAAAATGGAAAAAATCAAAAATCGTGCTGAGGTTAAATTCTTGCATTCAAAAGACAAATACCCGAATTAAAGACGAGTTGGACGCAGTTTTCGGAGACTGCTTTATCATTTGTCACCGTAAAAAGATGGACAGCAGAATTTTAACGTGCTGCCGTACTAGGAGCGTTCAGGATGGTCATCAATGGCTACCACCACCGATCCGATAGCATCAAAACAATTCACCAGATCAGATGACACTGAATGACCGTCGAATCAAAGATGGAGAGATAGCATATGCTATATGAAAATCGAAGAATGTGAAAGATGATTGGGTGTTGGATGCTACGACTGCTCACTTTGGACAAAAAATTCAGTCGAATGAACAAATCCAAGGCCCTGTTGGAGCGATTTAAATGAAACACGCTGTAATGTACTACTTCCGATTTATCAACAGCGCTTTAAGTAACTATCACTTCCGGTTTATTAATTTTAGCCAAAATCTAATATGTTATTCCCCTTGATTTGAAAGGCTTAAATACTAAAATTGAAAAGTCTTGGATTATATTTTAATATAATTTTTTATTAAAAACTGTTATGGGCTTCAAGTAAAGTATCACTTTCGATCGTCCAATTTTACCCAAAATCTAATCAACTCTTCTAGTAGCCGGCCACATAAATTGTGTTTCTTATAAAGGCCGTCGCGCACTTGGGCGAAGCGAGGCGAGGGGAAGCGAAGCGCGGCGAAGAGCCGTTTTTAGAACCAACGCGCACTTGCGAGCAGTTTTCAACGAGAAACGGCCGCGTTTATTTTAGTTTTGTATCTTATGCATAAAAAGATGGACAGCTCGGACGAAGAAATAATTTTTCTGGCATCATTGTGTGAAGAAGCCGAAATTGAGGAAGAGAAGAAGAAAAGGCGGAGGATATGGGTTCATCCTATTAACAAAAAAAGAAAAACAGAGGGCGAATTCGAAACCCTATTTCCGGACTTAATAGGAGATGGCATCAAATTTCATCAATATTTTCGAATGGATTATGAAAAGTTCTTGGAACTACTAGAAAAGTTGAAACCGGAAATAAGTAGGCAAAATACAACATTCCGTAGAGCTATAAATCCAGAAGAGCGACTACCTGTGTGTTTAAAGTAAGGAAATTCATGATATTAGAACATGTTACAATAAATCATTGTAACGCCTTAATTATATCTTGTGCATTGCAATAATCCTAATATTAACTCCACTATGATTATATTTGATACAAGGTGAGTTTATTAAATAATTAATGAATCATTTGGATTTAAACAAAAATCAAATTTTATTTGTAACAATTTGACAGTTATTAAATACATAAGAAAATAAAAAATGAAACATTCAAGACATACATTTTAATAAATTAATTGCTTGATGAAGGATTGTAGCTAGATAGAGGATCAAATAAAGGATTATTAGAAGAATGCATGGGTAGATAAGATTGAGAATGAGCCTGCGAAAATGGATGATTTGGAACATATGCTGGCTGAGGAGGGCAAAAGCGAGTTGAAAAATTTGGTTGTTCGGCAGGTGGTCCCAACGCAGCCAACCAGCTTCATTGACAATTTGGAAAACCTTCGATTTAACTTCTACTTGTAAACGTGGTGGTAGTGTTCGGACAGTATCCGCCATACTTACAAAAAAGCTTGTTAACGAATCTTTGATGGCAATGTTTTTTTCATCTTTTTTACTAGTTAAATATTTTTCTAACACTCCCGCAACAGAACTCGTCTGATTTCGACGAGGTTGTACAGTTTTTGGTTTTGATAAAGATGAATTACTGGCTGATGGTGAGGGTGAATGTGTTCGAGTCTCCGTAATGGAGTCGATTTCCAATGCCTCGTCCTGAGTGGCGTCGTCTTGAATGCCTTCTCTCTGTGTCTCTTCTTCATCTTGATCGTCTGAATTTTCTTCCAAACTAGAAATTTGTTGGCGTTCGTCAAGAAAGTGTAACAGAAATGTCATCTGCTTCTCCAATTTCCATGGCCTTATTTTTTTTGCTGAGGCACCACTTCTTAATTTTCGCGTCTTCAGTGCCTTCCTGAAGCAATCACGCAATTTCTTCCACTTCTCTTTACAGGCACTAACTAAAAAATGTAAACAAATTATTACTAATAATTGCAGATTCCTAGCTACTGGAGATTCGTTTCGTTCGATAGCATTCAGTTATCGTCTTGAAGAAACCACTGTCCGTGAAATAGTATATTCAACATGTGATGTTATTTGGACTAAATTACGCCCTGAAGTTATGCCAGCACCAACAACTGAAATGTGGCAAAAGATTGAAACGGATTTTTACGAAAGCTGGATTTTCCTCAATTGTATAGGTGCAATTGACGGGAAACATGTCACCATCCAGGCTCCACCAAATACGGGGTCGTTATTTTTTAATTATAAGAAAAGTTTTAGTGTTGT
The DNA here is from genome assembly GCA_963082715.1 of Harpalus rubripes. Classification (NCBI taxonomy): domain Eukaryota; kingdom Metazoa; phylum Arthropoda; class Insecta; order Coleoptera; family Carabidae; genus Harpalus; species Harpalus rubripes. Next base: position 24,866,880 of record OY720454.1, on the reverse strand, counting down.
ATTACTAGCTTTGGTAGATGCTAACTATCGGTTTACAATTGTCGATGTTGGTGCGTATGGTAAAAATAGTGACGGTGGAATTTTTGCATCTTCGATAATGGGAAAAGCACTCCTAAATGATTCTTTAAACATACCAGCCGATAAAAGACTCCCAGGAAGCAATGAAATAGTACCATATGTTATTGTAGGGGATGAAGCTTTTCCACTGAATAAACATTTTATGCGTCCATACCCTGGCACACAAGTTATGGACGATGAAAATAAAAAAAATTTCAACTATCGTTTAAGTAGAGCCAGACGATTATCTGAAAATGCCTTCGGGATTTTAACCCAAAGGTTTAGAATATATCAAAGACGTTTAAATATGCATCCTGATCATGTAGATATCGTAATATTAGCAACTTGTTGTTTACACAATTTTCTTAGAGGAATGGAAATAATGGGAGATATGGCTGATGATAATGTTGCTAATCACGGTTTACAAAATTTAAGAAGATCTGGAGGAAACGCAACAACGCAAGCATTGTCTATACGAGACAAATTTAAAAATTACTTTGTATCATCCGTAGGTTCAGTGCAGTGGCAAAAAGCAATGGTACAAAGAGGACGAAAAAATGTATAAATTTTTTGAAAAATTCTAATACATTGTGTAACTAGATACATAATCTCCTTTTTCCTTGACTTCAGTTTCATTTATAATAATAAATTTATTTTTTGTATTAAGTAGTAGTAGATATTCAGTTGTTGTATCCATATCTATTGGATCAAAAATTTAATGAATTGCTTAAAATTCACCATTCCCTAATGTACATTGTTATATTTACAATTAATAAACTTAATATACATAGCATATCTTACCTGTTAAACTCATTTCTTCTGCTATTTCTAACCAGCAGTTATCTTTTAATGTCTGGTTAGAATATTCGGCACATCCCATGTCATATAATTCTTTATACTTAGAAACAAGAAGAACTACTCTTCCGTGCTCGACATTTTCAACCTACACGTATCGCTTTCATATGATGTTTGAAACGTGTGAAATTTTGTTCTAAACCGACTATTTCCAATGCGTCCCGGCCGTATTCGTTCTGATTTAGGTAGCTGCGCTATCGCACACTTCAGCTCAGCGAAGCGAAGAGCAGAGAAGAGCAGAGAAAAATATTCTCTCCGAACTATTCCGGCACGTCGCTTCGCTTCTCTGCTCTTCGCTGCGCCAAAGTGCGCGTATACACATAACAATATATTGAATGAAAAAACGGCTCTTCGCTGCGCTTCGCTGCGCTTCGCTTCGCCTCGCCCAAGTGCGCGACGGCCTTAACAGTTTTGATATTGCTCTTCTGATTATTGTTACAAATATGAATGGTTACAGTAACAGTGAGTTAGTGGATATGTTGCTAATGTATTACATACACATCTCCCAAACTTAATTGGTGTGACAAAGCTTTACGTAATTGCATAAATTGATTTCATTGTTAAATTATTTTATGTAATAGTTATAACTAATTTCACTATTCCAAATATTATAGTATCCAGGGGTACAAAAATGTTCTTCTTAAGTAAATTAACCTTAATTATAGGAATTTTGAAAAAATTCTTTTTCTTGCGTAATCAGGACATTAAGAACTATATGCCCTTCTAATATGTACCTGAAGTTATGGGACACGCTGTATATGTATGTATATATATATATATATATATATATATATATATATATATATATATATATATATATATATACGCCCACCCACATACACACACACACACACACACACACACACACACACACACACACAGAGAGAGAGAGAGAGAGAGAGAGAGAGAGAGAAAGAAAGAGAGAGAGAGATAATCGTAAAAATAGTAAAAACATGTTGTGGGGACCCTAATTCGTGCTTATTTACTGAAAACTCACCATCGAATTTTTGGACCGATAACATTACCTCTCTCACCTTCGGTATGACGGGAGGTAAAAATACTGAATTCTTTGACCAACCGAGGTGGCTTATCTTCGTCAACAATACATAAACAAATGATATATAACGAAAATATAAGGAAAAACAGACTCATTCTCATCAATTAATCAAAATTGTAATAATTTGTAGTAAAAATGGATATACAATAATAGTATATTATACAACGACGCTATAATGTATGCTCTTATTACCGAGGGTGAAGTTTGCAAAACAAGCAAGCAAGGGTCGTAATCATCCGAGATAATAATAGTCTTATAGCGAGCTGTGTACTGTACTTTTTCTACGATTAATGTAGTACATACAGGAATTTTTTTAAAATTTTGTTTCACAACCTCAATCTAAATAATCCACATGTCGTATTTTATATTGAAATTAGGGTAACATTGCAATGCATTGTGATGTAACTATGGAGATGAAGATAGGTCATGTTGAATTTTCAATTATTTTAGCATATTAATTTTATTATAAATATTCTGATCAGCGATAACGATTTTTCCCGGGTCATTATTCCTTGCGGGATTTATGTATGGCATTATGTCGCAAATACATATTTAATATATATATATATATATATATATATATATATATATATATATATATATATATATATATATATACAGGGTGAGTCTGGGAAGGAGCCCCCCCTTTAACTTTTTTATTTTAAGTAATAGAAAAAATGGCTCATATAAAAGTTTTATGATTTTACACATACTATTTGATGGCAGATGTATATATTTTCTATAAAGGCAGGTTTACAAGATACGACTGTCAACTTTTATTTTTCAAATGGCAACCTATAATTATTTTAATAAAATAGAAACCGCCATTTTTTCTCTTTTCAACGGTGTATTATTTTTTATTAATGTATTTGAAAAATTTCGGGAAAAATGAGATAATTTAGAAATATTAGATATAATTTTTAAACAAATATTATAGGTGGCTATGTAAAAATAAACAAAACGTAACAATGTAAAACAATTATTAAATTAATGTCAAAATAGTATACATTTGTTTGTTACTTAATTTAACTTATTTTGTAAACAAAAAAAAACATTTTGAAATGTTTACGAAGAACGAATTAATTGATATGATACTAATAATTGGTTAGTCGACTGGAATCATAAGAAAAGCAAAAAGAATTTACCGGGAGCTGTTTCCTAAACGTCGGCAACCAAGTTTAAGGCGTCTTCCCAGACTCACTCTATATATATATATATTGTTTATTAGTCGTAGATAAAAAATGTAAAAAATACTTAATTCTATATTAGGCTACAAACTCATCAATAGCTTACATATAACGGACACTGGGTGAGGGCGACTGGGCAATGGTCAACTGAGCGATAGTCAACTGGACGATGGACAACTGGACGCCGGGACATCTGGGCAATGGCCAACTAGACGCTGCGACATCTGGGCGATAAAATAATAGATGTGTAAAATTCCACAATTAGGTTACATTATGTTAACGTTGGTTTAGAAAATTCATAGTGTCACTTTCAACTATTTTTCCTGTTGCAGAAAATAAATAAATTGTAGGCTTGCTAAGCGTGCAAAGTATGATCTTTCCTGTGATATCGCGACGACCAGTTGCCTATCGCCCAGTTGACCATCGCCCAATTATCCGTCGTCGCCCAATTGTCCATCGTCGCCTAGCTGTCTCGTACCGCTCGTATAATACCTCTAATCTCCTCATTACTCAGAATCTAACAATAATAAGCAAAAAATAAATCGTCATTTGAATGTTTAAAAGTAAAAATTAGCAAACTTTTAATTTTTATATTTATATCTCTGCATTTTTCTGGCAAAACAAAAACATTTAAAGGTAAACTAAATGGGCAACTTGTTCCAAATTTATCTAACTTAATATCTCAATCCAAGCACCCAACGGATAGCCTACATTAATTAAAAAATTTCATTCCAAAGAAATCTTGATTCTATACAGTCTTTTCCCCATTGAATGCCTTAAAACTAATTTTCTTTGTACAAAACTCTATTATCAAACATTGTTGTCGCGCGATACAGGCAATGTCTACATTCCTAAGACTACTCGGGCTCGTCTGGCAACGGACAAACCGGAACCTCGATCTGTCTTCCGCTTCCGGAAGATAATAAACTCATTGCTGTGTCCAGTCACAGCAGGAGAGAGCAGGAGTCGTCAGCAGGATAAGACGTGGGAGTTGTGGCACTATCGATTTAGGGGCACGGCAAGACACATAAATTATTCGAGGAAGGAATACAAAATAAAAGAGACTTAATTCGAATAAAAATAGAGACGAATATAATTAAGTAGAAAATTAATTTTGTGAACAGTATTCTGAGCTCCTTACTAAACAGGCAACTATTAAGTCACCAGACTAAAGAATATATTATGTATTACAAATGTCGTTTGCTTAGTCAAAAACTTTGAATACCAGTTATGTTATTAATACACAAACGCATAAATACGAAAAAAAAACATCATTTTTACATTGAAATATTTTGTTTGTCATTTTGAATGTCACTTCTTTCGTTTGCCAATATCCACTGTTAGTAGGATAATCACCATGATTATGTAACTAAACAGAAATAGAATTCAGAATTCGACTTCTTTTTGCGATAAAATTACACGAGTGAAAAATTTGTATTTCTTCTTGAATGGCACACTACTTTTTCTACAACTTTTTTGTAAAACTGTCGGTATAATAAAAATAACATATCGATTTACTGGTATTCTGAGCATCAGACTAAGCAAGCGAGTAACTAGTAACCCGACTATTATAATGTATAATACATAATATACTTTAATAAGGTGACTAGCTAGTCGCTTGTTTCGTTGTGTGCTCAAAATACCAAAAATGACTGGTAGTATTTACTTAAATTGTAGTTACCATATATATACCAATTTACAAGTCCTGTTCATTACTTTTATTCATACAGCATACTGAGCCCATAACCTGATATAAATTCGTATTTTTTCGAAATAAATAAAGAAAAATAACCAGAATTAACTTATATTACCAAACTGCTTTTTATTTTATATAAGATGTGAATTGTCGATTGCAGATAAACTTCAATTGGTGAGGATCGTCGGATATTGGAATAGGATCAAAATAAAAAATCAACACCACATATGTATACGTTTCGATGTTTATTACACCTTCATTAGTGCTAAATCGAAGAAATATCCATGTAAATAATTTGTATTTAAACATTATACACGATTCCAAACGTAGTACACAATAACATTCATATTACCTGTGAGTTATTTATGGATAAAATTTTTTTAAATTTTAACAATTAGTAATACGTCGGACATCTTTTGAAATCTAAACAAGACTACCGTTAATTTATACAGTCAGGAAAATAAAACAAGAATAAACTTATTAAAATAAAAATTTAGGGCGAAATTTAAATGTATTTTATAACTTCAAAACAAATTGATTTCGACAGATCTTCTGTATCGGATCTAAAAAATTTATATAACAAAAAAGCATGTTGTCTTCGCTATCATAAATAAATTTTAATACATGCCGGGTGGCGCTGGAAATCCGTTACATAGGCATTTAACATGGTAAAACAGTTTTTCGTAGCGCGTTGCCCCCCAAATTATTATAGAAAACAATTCTTCATATAAAAGTTGTAGAGCATAATATTCTACTTTTAAATTAATAAACAAAATTCATTTCGTATGTTTAGTAACTCTAGAAATTAAATATGAAAATTTTGAAAATTTAGTTTAATAGCACTAGCCGTGGAATTAAAACAATAACACAAACAAATGATTAAGGTTTTAACTGTCAAATAATGAGACTTCTTCAATCAGATAAAAAAATACATTTGTTGTGCTTTTTGTTTTAATTTCATGGCTATCACTATTTTTGACGTGATTTTCATATCAAATTTCTGCCGTTACAAAGCATGCGCAATTAATTTTGTTTTTTGATTCAATTGCAGAATTTTATTATCTACAACTTTTATTTCAAGTATTTTTTTCTAAAATAATTTGGGAAGCAACGCGCAAGAAAAAACTGTTTTCCCATGTTATATACCTATGTAACGGATTTCGAGCGCCATCATCCCGGGTTATTACCCATTGCTGGGTGTGCCAATCTGCTTTGTACACAGATATCGGTAATGATGAAATGTTTGCAACGTGCGGTCGCTTACCAGGCGTCACCTCACAGGCACTCATTGCTGATATGGAGAGTGCACCACAGGAGTCAATTTTGTGCCACTTAAAATTCGAAATATTTGGCGTCGGTCGGGATCGAACCCGGTTTCAAATAAATATTGTAGAGAATTAAATTCTACACCTAAATCACTAAACATATTGTGTTTTTATAATCTACAGATAATTCACTGCACATATTTTTATTTTTTAACCTGCTAATTCTGACAATTCAAACGATATGCATTTCTTTGTAATTTTGTATAAATTCCATGGCTATCACTACAAATGAGCAATATTTATAAAATTTCAAATTGGATTTTACCGGTTTTTAAACATTCAAAATAAAATCTGATTAGTGATTTGTGTGTAAAATTTAATTCTGTAAAACATTTATTTTAAACATTTTTGTCCAAAATTCAATGGAAAGTTTTGCGCAAGGAAAAACTGATTTCCCATGTTAAACGCCTATGGCCCGCTTTTTAATTAACAACCTATATATATATATATATATATATATATATATATATATATATATATATATATATTATCTCATTATATCCCTTAACTTAACTCATTAACTACACAAAATAATGCTTAATTACATGACCTTGACACACAATCACGCAAACGGGTAAAAGAGATGAAGATTAAATAAGTAAGCAGGTAAGTATAATATAGAAATTCTTGGAGTAACGATGATCGACTGGGAAAATGATGCAGGAAAAAACAAGAAGAAAAATTCTCGGAAATGCAGTCAAGATAATATGTTTATTTGATTATGCCGACGTTTCGATCGTACTATGATCATGATTATATTAAAGAAAATGATTAATCATATAAAAAATTGGTTAGAAATTAGAAACATTGTTATTGATATTGCTTCTATATGCTCTAAAAATATAAATGTATGTATTTACAACCGATGAAAGCGATGATTACAACAGTACAGAAACCCAACGCGTACTAAAGTCTGTAGTTATATATTTTTTATTTTAATTTCAAATTATTGATGCCTTAAGCAATTCCTGTGTTGTCGAATTCTTTATTGTTAAACATTTGTTTTTCTTTATTGCTTACATACTGGTACATATTATTGTTTACATCATTATTTGTTAGAAATATATATATATATATATATATATATATATATATATATATATATATATATATATACAGGATGTTCATTTTAAGTGGGACACTATTGCTATGTTGAGAACTATAAGAACTACAAGTCGGTGAAATTAGCAAACAATTTCTATTTTACTAGACTATTTGATTGAGCATAATTTTTTTTTCAACCGGTTGTTTTCAAACTGTGAGGAAAAAATTAAATCATGTTATTTATATTACATAGAATTAGAATGCCATGAAAGAAATACGAGAATATTTTATACGCGTTGATATCTCGGTTGACATGTTGACATTTGGATGAATTGACAGAAGAAAATATTCACTCCTTTCTGCCAGGGAACTCTAATTCTAGGTAAAAAAATTAATATGTATTCATTTTTCCATCCGTGCCACTCTCATTACAGTCATATTTTAATCATATTATTCTGAAACTTTATATGCATATTTCTTCAAAAAATCGTTATGTGCGAGTATAAAAATATTATATAACTGAATTCAAAATAAAATTCTTTATCTAATACGTAAATAAAAAATATATGATCCCATTTAAAATAACAAAGTTGGTCCCTACAGTTTGAAAAACACCGGTTGATAAAAAATAACTTTACACAAGTCAACATAAACAAAGTACATGTCATTTGATACAGATACAAATTTTACAATATCAACTAAAAGCAAGTTCGTAATAATAAATACTTATTATTAAAATTATTTATAATAATATAATTATGAGGCTTTTATTATCATTATTAAACCGCCCAAGATCAAACTTATTTATTTCAATTATTTCCAAGTTTTAAAAAACGCTAATGGCTGAAGTACCACCTACTAGTGCCCGTGAGATGACGATTGGCAAGCGCCTTCAAGGCGGAGACTGTCATGTAGGGAAGCGACTAGTTATTAGACGATGGCGTACGGGCTGTGATAATCTGGGTGACGAACAACTGATAGTCAATTGAGTAATAGCCAAGTATACGCAAGACATTCTGCAAATATATACAAATAATTTTTTATCATTTTCCCGATTAAAATAACCATTATTTTCTATTGGCTTGTAAATTTAACATATTTTTGAGAAACGAATTTAAGGACGGTTTGAAAATAAAACTTGAAAAATCCCACTCATAATTAAGATTACTTTTATTGTGTAGAATTACAAAATTGTGCGTTAGGTTAGGTTATGTTAATGTTTTAAAGTCAAAGAGCAATTTTATTACTTTTTTCTGTTGCAAATATACCGCAAAATCGTGTGCTTGCTAAGCATGTAATTTTTACGTTTCATTCATTTAATTGACTGTGTCTTAATTAAGTATCGCCTAATTGGCTATCACTTAGTTTGTCATTGTTCAGTTGATTGTTGGGTTACAGTCGCGCACCGCCTTCAACCAATGCCTTGCTATACAGAAGGCCTACATAGTACTAGTGTGACATCACATTAGTGGTCAGACTGAACAGACACCTTATTATGGGATATGCTTAACGAACACTTAGATTTTGTGTCCTCGGTGCTCGTAGTTTTATTATTATTATTATATATATATATATATATATATATATATATATATATATATATATATATATATATATATATATATATATATATATATATTATATTTAATATTACAGGAAATAATTTCATAAATATTATGTATAAATTTATTGCACTATAATAAAATAATTGAAGACTTGATGTAAATAATGAAGTAAGAGCCATTCTTGTGAATTTTTTTTTTAAGAAATAGTAATTAAATACCTATATATATATATATATATATATATATATATATATATATATATATATATATATATATATATATATATATATTCATATTATAAGGCTCTTATAATATTTTGTTCTTTAAAATATGTGATATGTGATCTTGTAAGCACTGCGATTTATCGCTCGAAGCTTTTTTACTGAGGTACACAACAACTATGTATTCATCTTTGACGCTAGTCGCTATTCTCTTTTCTCACGTACAGAACAACATTGAGACATTTTTGCAAATATTTTATTGAATTTTTAACTTCTAACTGAGAGTTCCTGCTTGTAGCACACTATAGGCCAGCCTACGGCTGTGACGTTCTGAAAAGTAGAGGGGATAGCATGTCGGCCTTCTGCATAGCGCGCGTCGTTACCCATACTTCCTTATCAGAAAATGAAATGACAATTACGACTTTCATTCCAATATACTATTACAATCTTATTACAATGATGATATATGTGGATGAGTTATTTGTTGCTTATAGTTTTATGTAACTTTTACGTTGTATACATTGTATAAATTAATATGAGATGATGAAAGCGACGCACACATACAACCATTCCTTATTTTTTAAGAATATTCTATATACAATTTTTGTTCAACTAAAATTCTGCAAATTTAATATTAAATCTGAGGCAAATTCTCACAGCCCCCTATAATATGAAAAATGATAGCTCCTTTTGCCCTAGTTTCTGTTACAATTGGTAGAATAGTCACGCTTAATTCCGCACGTAATCGCTTATGATTAGATGCGAAGTGAATGTAGGCTTATTCGGATAAAGTTTTACTTTATGGCTGATTCCACTGGTTGCGTAATAATAGCGAATGCGGTGAATTAACAATCAAACTTTCGATAAACAAACATTTGCGGGTATATGTCAAAGGAATTCCATGTAATCACATCCGCACACCATCATCATTCATATACAAAATTCATAGGTAGGAAGGTAGGTACCAATTCATTTGGATTGAATGCAACTAATTTATCACTAATAACCCGCATATTAAAACTATCAGTGAAACATTGGAAACTATCCAACAAAACAATCCTTATGGGGCAATCAAGATCATACAAACCAAAAGGTTCAATCATTTGAAATTTATCTAGTGTTAGGTCACAGGACTGGCCTACTTCTACTCTATTGGTCTTAGGGTTTACCTGTGCTGTATAGGGCCAATCAGCCGAACGATTTCTAACAAATAATGATGTAAACAATAATATGTACCAGTATGTAAGCAATAAAGAAAAACAAATGTTTAACAATAAGGAATTCGACAACACAGGAATTGCTTAAGGCATCAATAATTTGAAATTAAAATAAAAAATATATAACTACAGACTTTAGTACGCGTTGGGTTTCTGTACTGTTGTAATCATCGCTTTCATCGGTTGTAAATACATACATTTATATTTTTAGAGCATATAGAAGCAATATCAATAACAATGTTTCTAATTTCTAACCAATTTTTTATATGATTAATCATTTTCTTTAATATAATCAATTTTTCTATATTATGAAACAAATTTTTTTGTTTCATTCTGTCTCTTCAGTTAATAATATCCATATTGTAAAACATATTGTTCTTTATTACAATATTATGTACAAATATTTCTTAGTTTCACCTGACTTGATTTAACCCTGAGGATGATCATAGTATGATCGAAACGTCGGCATAATCAAATAAACATATTATCTTGACTGCATTTCCGAGAATTTTTCTTCTTGTTTTTTCCTGCATCATTTTCCCAGTCGATCATCGTTACTCCAAGAATTTCTATATTATACTTACCTACTTACTTATTTAATCTTCATCTCTTTTACCCGTTTGCGTGATTGTGTGTCAAGGTCATGTAATTAAGCATTATTTTGCGTAGTTAATAAGTTAAGTTAAGGGATATAATGAGATAAATATAAAATTTAATATATATATATATATATATATATATATATATATATATATATATATATATATATATATATATAGGTTGTTAATTAAAAAGCGGGCCATAGGCGTTTAACATGGGAAATCAGTTTTTCCTTGCGCAAAACTTTCCATTGAATTTTGGACAAAAATGTTTAAAATAAATGTTTTACAGAATTAAATTTTACACACAAATCACTAATCAGATTTTATTTTGAATGTTTAAAAACCGGTAAAATCCAATTTGAAATTTTATAAATATTGCTCATTTATAGTGATAGCCATGGAATTTATACAAAATTACAAAGAAATGCATATCGTTTGAATTAAGTTAAGGGATATAATGAGATAAATATAAAATTTAATATATATATATATATATATATATATATATATATATATATATATAAATTCTTTTTACTATTCCTATAAAAAAAATCTGGTGTGGCCAACACAATACCTCTCGCCATTTACAGCCCGAGTAACAAAAAAGTTTAAGTTAATCCTTTTTTTAGATTAGCGAATTTTACTCTAATTTTGATAGTATATTTCTTAAAATATTGTCTAATCTAATCCAAGTAACTACCTTTTTTCAAACCCCTCAACAGGATTAAATCCCTATTACACAGTAGATTCTCATTCACACACATCCATGCCTTAGTGGGATTCGAACCCAGAGCCCCGAGCGTACTCATGACTTATGAGGCGTTGCTCTAAACATCGAGCCACCGGAGATATAATAAAATGAAGATTCAATTTTAAATACCCAAATAGAATAGATTTCACTAATTCAAAAATGTGGAAACTGTATTGAATTTCTTTTCTATTGTTCTATTTACTTTTTTCTTTTTAATACGTTACTAATATTATTTTGAAATGATTAGTTCTTTGATAATGACATTTATCTGTCAGTTACATACATTTGAATAACTGCGTTTTGTTTGTTAACAGCGCAGGCTCTGGGATTTATATTATAGATAATTTTATAAATTTATCCATAAAATATATAGAAAAAGTATTAATGCCAATCTATAGGACATTTAATAATCTTTAATTTTTATAATAACATTAATCTCGAAAAAATAACATATAACATATTATGCTGAAAACTGTATTAAGTCCCACTCCACATAACCATGGTTCTATTTACTATTTTCTTTTTAAAATGTTTAAAATGTTACTATTATTAATTTTAAAAGTTATAATAATATTTATTGTATATGATGATATTTACATCTTATTACAATTTGGAGATATAGTTGAGGATGAGTCAATTATTCGTTATACATGTTCACGTTGCGTTGATGGAGATGAGATGATGAAAGGATAGACACAAACATCCAAGCCCCTGGTGGGCATCGAATCCACGACCCCAAGAACCGAGCGGTGATGGTCGCTTCGAGCGCTGTAGAAGCACACTGCCTTACCTCACTCGGCCACTGAGGCGACTTACTATTATTAATTTAAAAAGTTTAGTTCTTTGACAGTGACATTTATCTGTCAGTTATATATATTTGAGATATGAACTGTGTAGCCGAGGAGTTGTATTTGCTGTTTGTTTAAAGCGTATGCTCCGAGATTAAATTCATAAAATATATAGAAGTATTATGGCAAATCTGTAGAAAATTTAATAATCTTTAATTTTTATAATAACATAAATCTTGAAAAAATTACATTTAAAGGTATTTTTCGAGAGAAAACAACTGTTTTGAGCTTCAAGTAAAAAGATTTACACCAAAATGTAATGGCTTCTTTCCATATTGGAATGAGATAGAAATACAAGGTGTCAAATTTTTCTAAATGAAAATATTTGAGTTAAAGTGAAGGATCCACACACACACACACGCGCGCACGTGCATACATACACACACACGCACGGAGGCATGTACTCAATTGCACACACACGCTCAAAAACACACACACGCACACACATACATACACACATACACACATACACACATACACACATACACACATACACACATACACACATACACACATACACACATACACACATACACACATACACACATACACACATACACACATACACACATACACACATACACACATACACACATACACACATACACATACATACATACATACATACATACATGCACACATACACACATACACACATACACACACACATACACACAAACATACACACAAACATACACACATACACACATACACACATACGCACACACATATACATACATACATACATACATACATACATACATACATACATACATACATACATACATACATACATACACACATACATACATACATACATACATACATACATACATACATACATACATACATACATACATACATACATACATACATACATACATACATACATACATACATACATACATACATACATACATACTTACATACATACATACATACATACATACATACATACATACATACATACATACATACATACATACATACATACATACATACATACATACATACATACATACATACATACATACATACATACATACATACATACATACATACATACATACATACATACATACATACATACATACATACATACATACATACATACATACATACATACATACATACATACATACATACATACATACATACATACATACATACATACATACATACATACATACATACATACATACATACATACATACATACATACATACATACATACATACATACATACATACATACATACATACATACATACATACATACATACATACATACATACACACATACATACATACATACATACATACATACATACATACATACATACATACATACATACATACATACATACATACATACATACATACATACATACATACATACATACATACATACATACATACATACATACATACATACATACATACATACATACATACATACATACATACATACATACATACATACATACATACATACATACATACATACATACATACATACATACATACATACATACATACATACATACATACATACATACATACATACATACATACATACATACATACATACATACATACATACATACATACATACATACATACATACATACATACATACATACA
>OY720454.1:24840312-24847812 GCA_963082715.1 Harpalus rubripes | reverse complement strand
CCAATTACGACAGATAGCAAAAGAACTATGTATTTCAATGAACAGTATCAGATCAATTATGAAGTGTATCCATTGAACGTTACTAAATGCATGCAGTTTGGAAAAAATGACATAGTGATCATCAATAACTGTTTCAGTTGGCAATAACAAATAAATACTTGAAATTAGTAGAACTGATACATAAATTTATTTGCTATGGTTGACAGTGACACTTGAAAATAATAATTTGAATACCTACATTTACAATTTTTAGACATAAATAAAATTGTTCCTTCTCTTACCTACATTCTTTCATTTCATAAAATTACCCACATACCAATTATCAAAGTACTATTAGCTCTGGGGCCCCTGACATAAATAAATAAATGACATGTCAAATTGTATTTCCAACTGTACCTGGCGTAGTGCAAACTGTATAATAAAAAAAACAGAATTGTATTGCCAACTGAAACAGTTATTTTTGATCACTGTATCTTTGGGCATCATTATATTTAATTTAAAATATAAACCCATTTCTTAACCACAGTAATATTTTAAATGCAAATTGTCGAATATAGAATTTATACCCGTTGTCTGCCTCTATCTTCTGTATCTCATGCCTGCCCCCGTCAATACGGGGTGCGTTGTGGTACGGTGTGACGTTGCTCTGGCGTCGTGATGTGTGTTCCGGATCGCCGCTAATGCCGCCCGGAGCAGGCGTCGCGCCCGGAGCGCCCCAGCCGTTAACTCCTGCTGACAGAGGATCACGCACACAGATAAATCGCCAACAGCAATGTCAACCAATAGATAAAGGTATTTAAAAAACGAGCAGGAGGTCATAATTATTTAGATGAATACCAATCAGTTTGGTAGTCAATAATGGTTACAGACTTAACTTTATGGGATCTCATATATGAAATTACTGTTTTTATTAAACTACAGAAATTCTTAGAATTAAGTAAAAATAATAATTTTTCATATAAATAATAACGCAACCCAAATGATACCATTACATTCTTCTTCATAAGATGCAGAATAAAAATTGTTTGAACGTTTTTCCATATCTCTCATAATACGCGAGATACGAAGTATTTTCAAAATTAACTGAAAACAAGTTTTAGCCTGCATCTAAAAAAAAACAAAAGACAGTTGAATATTTCTATGGCGACTATCAATTTTTTTTCGGTCATCATATCAGCGATTTTTTTCTACTCCAATTGTTACAACATGACTTAATATACTGGTTTCCATGGCGTTAAAGAACATCTTATCACAACTTAATTAGTTGTTACTTCGATCTAACTAAAAAGTGTTTCTGTATTTTTGTTGCCTTATTTTGCTATCGTAGAAACAGTACATCATTTGACTCTTTTTACGTAATTGGGATAAATTATGTATAATTAAAATGTATGTTAAATTGTAAATGATATTGTATTAGTTTTGGTTATAGCCTTACGAAAGGAGATAGGAGGATAAAGGGATAGATGGGTGTTGGTTCCTCATCCAATACGTATGCAAGGCTAAATTAGAAAAAAATATTACACAATGTAATATTTAGAAGCAACTTTTGTGATATGTAACGAAGTTGTTGTTTCCGAGATAAATAGTTAAACTAAAACTTAAGTATGTTATTATCAACATTTATGTTTTTATGTAATTTTCGAAATTGAACTCACTGTAATTTGCATTTGTAAATTGCTACTTCAATTTGCATTTGAAATTTTCCGTTGTAATTTGCGCATGTATTTTACTATTCAAATTTAATATTTATTAATTTATGTTTTATACTAATCTTTATAACTTTTAGGTATTTATATTTGTCTAACTTTACGGATGCAAATATATTTTATTCACAATCGTTACAGTAATATGTCGATTCCTTACCTTTTAGAGGTTGGGAAATACGTCATTTCTAACTGCAATGGGTTGGAAATGAAGTGACTGAAAACGCTTCCACCCCAACAGTTGGAAATGTTTGGTTTATATAGGGATTGCCTAGCAACATTGTCATATATCACTATAATTCAATACGCTAAACAAATTTTAAGAGAGTTGTCAAAGATATTAATAAAATTTAAAAAACTCATTGATTTATTTTCAAAATTATTGATTTAAAAAGAGGATGATTGTAAATAAAATAGTAAACATAACCCCGGTGGGAGTTTCATCACAGCCTCGCGCTTTATCTTACCTCAAGGCTTCACCTCTCGGTAATTTACATAAGCCCTCGACTGTAATGAATCATCTCCCATTTTGGATGTAATATACTATTATTCACAATTATTATAGTAATATGTCGATTCCTAACCTTTTAGAGGTTAGGAAATACGCCATTCCTAACTGTAATGACAATCTCTTAGGTGGGAAATAACAGATTTCACTTCCACCCCTCGGATTGGAAATGTTTATGTAAGGGTTGCCTAGCAACATTGTCACAGATCCCTATAATAAAGCAAATATTAAAAGGGCTGTCAAAAATATAATCAAATTAAAGGTTATAACTCATTGATTTATTTTCAAATTATTCATTTTAAAAGAGCAAGATTATGAATAAAATAGTATACATACCTCGGTGGGAGTTTCATCGCAGCCTCGTGCTGTATCACCCCGAGACTTCAACTCTCGGTAAACCAAATGTCAAAAATGCAATTGGAAATGTATTTAAAGAATAAATTTTATTGCAGTAGTGCGTAAAACGGTGTACATGTCTCAGACAGAAAGAAGTTTACACCTTTGGACGTACAAAAATCCACCGCTACACGTCGGGCTTCACATATTGTCCGCAAGCGTAAACCTTTTCTTTCGACCCTTTGTTCATAAATAATTATTCTTGGTATTTTCAACTAAACTAAATTGACGTCTAACATATTTTCTTTGGTTTTTTATTTATTTTTATCTTTTTCATTTTCAGATTCGTTATTTATTCTAAGCACCGCTCTATTTGCGTTATTGACACTTCTGTTCCGCTTCATGTCTATATACCTATTAAGTATAAATCAATAAAATAAAGTAAAATATTACACATTTAAACACTTAAATTTTCTCTGGAAGCAGTTCGAAATTAACTGTATAATTGAAGTAAATTTACTAATTGAACTTACAAGTTACACTTAGGTTGCAATGCACATCTAGAAAAGCACGCTGCCTTTATATTGCTTTGAAATGTGAATATTGTGAATTCGAGCTTGTGAGTACTGTGATAAAGAGTATATCTGTATCTATCAACGGCGTCATCTCACTAATTTCAAATTTGTCCTCAAAGGAAAGTAAAAAATTAACCAAACTTTTTGCTGAATAATGGAAAATTCACAATTCTCACGCTACAAATTATAGTAGTTAATTAATTTGTATAAGATATACGTAATACACTATTTATATAGAATGGAAAATTGGGAAATGATCGGACATGCAGTCTAATGTAAATAAGTTATTTCCTGGCCTACGTTTCGACTGTACTACAGTCTTCCTCAGGGCTAGAAATGGTCAATGATTATAAACGGTAACGTGAGGATCCCCCATATGACCCAATGGAGATAACAAATTGAAATGTATTAAATATATTGTATTTATAAATATATCAAGTCAAATAATTTTAAGCTGGAAATCAAAGAAACCTCAAACAACTTTAAAAAAAATTTTTTTGTAAAATTCTGCTACCAATCGATCATCGTACTCCACACTATTTATATAGTTTGGAAATAGTAATTTTGGGGTTAGTGTTATTTGGTTTCTGACTACTCGTAGAGGAAGAGTATTCATAATAAAAGAGTGTTTATTTGATATTGGACATTTTTATTTTCTTATCATCGTAATAAGGCAGTAGTGGGATAAAGAATCCGGCTTTAACTCTATTAAAATAAAATATCGAAAGAGTTATGAGTAGATAGAGTGACAGTTGATAGTTCTGATGATTGTGATGCAGATGGTGAAAGTTCTACACATACGCTATTTGAAGAGATTTTAAGAAGAAGCGACTAGAAGTCTAGACCGTGCGTACCCACGTCAAATTTTAACACTCAAGGCTGTGATATACGAATAATGCCACTACTCGATAAGTAATTAGCTGGATAAATAAAATTTAACAATTATCGAGGTCACAATTGGAACTCAGAAACATGTGCGTATGTTACGTGTAATCAAATTAGAAGGCTTAACAAAATAATTACAAAGCAATTTAAGCAGTTACTACAAATCTTGGTCAGAATTCAAACATGAGTTACTCTTAATTTAGTGGATTATTCTTCCATGCAGCAGGATTACGCAACATTGGTTAAAAAAGATACAAAATCAATCCTTGGCAACATATTACGATAAAACACATTATTAGAAAAATATGAAATGTATGGACAGAAAACGGTATCTCTAATTATTAACGGGTTTACCTGAGCAATTATGTAAAAGCAGCGCAAAGGCATGCGTCTATGAACAACCAGAAGATATCCAAATCATTATCAATTGCTATTCAGAGATTTAAAGTATGGCAACGTTTGGTCTCACTTCAAATAGAAATAAAATGACCGACAAAGGACAAAAAGGAAAGTATCATTCATTTCTTGTTATTTTATTAATCTATTTGTAATTGAAAATTTAGCTCATTCTATTATTGTTATCTTTCCTATGCGTGAATAGTGAAGTAATTTAAGAGTATGCTCAGATATCCAATTTAAATTTAATTCAAACAGAATGCGTCTTAAAATGATTTTTACGATTTCTGAGTTACTTTGTGTTTACGAATATGTGAAGTATAAGATAACTGCAATCCATAGTAATATGTGTCACAGTGATTATTTTGCGTAAGATTATTTTTATTAAATTTATTATGTTTTGCCTCTAATTAGCTATTTAGGTACGTAACCGGTGCTGTTGGATAAGAGCTACATTTAATGATACTGGTATTCACGTATTTTATTTCAGTTTATTTCCAGATTTCAGTGTGAGAACATCGATATTAAGTGATTCAGGTGAGAGAGTTAATCTAGCATGTGTATGATTGTGAGTGTGCGTGTGAGCAGGGTACTGTAGTGGCCGCATCGTGTGAACCCGAGGGTCGCCAGCGTAGCAGCAGGGAAGGCTGTAGTGACCCGCATCTGTTGTCGCCAACGGTAGCAGCAGTTAGGGCTGTAGTGATCTGATCCAGTTGGTTAAGAGGAATGTCTCCGGATCACCACCGAAGCGGCAGTGGTTCCGTAGTGGCCGCTCGTGTGAACCCGAGGGTCGCCAGCGTAGCAGCAGGGAAGGCTGTAGTGACCCGCATCTGTGGTCGCCAGCGTAGCAGCAGTTAGGGCTGTAGTGATCTGATCCAGTTGGTTAAGAGGATTGTCTCCGGATCACCACCGAAGCGGCAGAGGGTCCGTAGTAACTAGCGGTACTGCCCGTAGTTGCCAACATGTGTGTACGGTGTGTGAATGCCTGAACCTTTCGTAAATGATTGCCTCCTCACTCATGTGTTAATTCTTTTACAGAAATAATCACGGCGTGAAGGAGAATTCCGCGTGACCGGGTTCGGCCCGGCGACAGTCATCTAGATTTGTTATTATTTTTGTATTAATACTGTATATACCGGTTTGGATGATAAATGTGTTTTAATATTCTTATTTTCAGCGCTAACATTTAATCGTCATTTATAACATATGATCTGATGTGAAATGATTTTTGCGATTTCTGAGTTACTTTATGTTTATGAGTATGTGAGGTATAAGCTAAGTGCGAGCCATACTAATATGGTCTGATGTGAAATAATTTTTACGATTTCTGAGTTACTTTGTGTTTATGAATATGGGCGGTATAAGCTGAGTGCGCCATACAACCATAATTGGAGTGAAATGCAAATAATTTAATTTTCCTTTTAGGTAAACCAAAATATCAGCGAGGACACTGATTAAGGTCAGGATGGCCGAATGTTACGCCACAAATTATAGTAGTTAATTAATTTGTATGGGAAATATGTAGTACACTATTTATACAGTTTGGAAGTAGTAATTTGGGGGTTAGTTGTATTTGGTATGTGAAGAGGCTACTACTATTTCACGTAACTAGTAGTGACGTACAATTTTTATTCATTAGTAATTATAATTAACAAAAATAATTACAATATATTACAGCACAATACATTGATTACATGAGTACAAGAATGATGTCAACAAAAGAAATATCATCAATATTTCAATTTTCAATGCTAGCGTTTAGAGAACAATAGAAAAAATCTGATGTGGCCAACTCATGACCTCCCGTCAATTCCATGTTTGAAATAGCAATGAGCTTTAAGTAAAGTATTATTTCCGGTTGATTGTTGGTTAACAAAATATAATTTGTTGTTCCAGTAAATAGAATAATAACAAATTTTAGATTATATTTTTTTTCCTCGAAAATCTGTTAATAGCGCCAAATTAAGTACCACTTCCGGTTTATCATATAGGTATAGTCAAAATATAATGTTGTTTCAAATTATACACGAGTTTTAAATACCAAATTTGAGAAGTTTTGAATATTGTTTTAATATATTTTTTCAATAAAATCTGTTTATAGCTTTTTGTAAAGTAGTACTTCCGGTTTATCAATTTTAGAAAACATCTAGTATGCCGTTCTCATTAAAATAAATGTCTTAAATACCGAATTTGAAAAGTTTTGGATTTTATCAATTTATTCTTCACGAAAATCAGTTCAAAGCTTCAAATAAAGTATCAGTTCCGATTAATCAATTTTAGCCAAAATCTAATATGTTGATTCCCTTTATATAAAAGTCTTAAATACTAAATTTGACAAGTTTTGGAGTATATCATAATATATTTTTCACGAAAATCTGTTCAGATCATCAAGGAAAGTATCAATTCTGGTTTATTTATTTTAGCCAAAATCTAATATATTTTTCCCCTTGATATAAAAGTCTTAAGTACTAAAATTGAAAAGTTTTGAATTATATTTTATTATAGTTTTTCATTAAAAACTGTAATGGGCTTCATGTAAAGTATCACTTCCGGTTATCCAATTTTATCCAAAATCTGGTCAACTCTTTACATGAATGCAGAAAGCTTAAATACGGAAAATAAAAATATTTGGAAGTTTTTTATGAGAGTTATCGTGGACGAAACAATCGTCACACACACACACACACACACATACATACACACACACCAACACACACACACACACACCAACACACACACACACACACACACACACACACACGCAGGCACGCACGCACTCACACACAAACACATACGTACACACACATCATCGTAAAAATAGTAAAAACATATTGTGGGGACTCTAATTCGTGCTGATTCAATGAAAACGCACCATCGAATTTTTGGACCGATAACATTACTTCCCTTACCTACGGTATGACGTGAGGTATGAAGTAAAAAGCTTAAAAATTACTGTGATTAATTTTTTACACATTTATGTATCGGCTGTAGAATTTTAATACGAGAATAACATAATTTCTCATTTTTAGTTACTGACATTTCTCTGATTGATGTTGATGTTATAACAAGTATATTACCAACGAGATTATCAATATAT
>OY720454.1:24685312-24835312 GCA_963082715.1 Harpalus rubripes | reverse complement strand
TTCAGGAATAGGTAAAAGTAGGCCAGTGTCCACTTGTCCAGTCAGGGCTATAGGCTGGATGTTTTATTTCTACAAAGCCGCTGTCGATAACTTCTGCGACTTTTCGAGCTTTATGTACAATTTATTTTATGTATATATTTAAAAACAACTTGGTTGTATCTACGGGGTGGAGTTTACCACTTCTACTTATTTTGTGCACCCCCACCCTTATCATGCTAAGGGTGGGAAGTCTTACTCAGACCATCGTGGTAAAACAGTCTTGTCAACAGAGTCATAGTCTTAACCAAAGCGCTCTGGCCTAAACAACCTTAACTGGTATATCAATAAATTTAATACACCAAAATACACGTGTTTATTATTTAAACCAATGGTCCTTCGAAGTCACAACATTATTTTGGTCACATCGAGCCGGATAACAATAATTTGAATCAGTGCAAATTAAAAAATCGTTTCAAAATTATTCGTGAGTGTGCCGCGAGTGAAACAACAACGACCCGATCCAGGCAGTCAACAACGACCCGATCCAGGCAGTCAACAACGACCCGATCCAGGCAGTCAAAAGACCCGATCCAGGCAGTCAACAAAGACCCGATCCAGGCAGTCAACAAAGACCCGATCCAGGCAGTCGTCAGTACCTAAGCCAAGCTTCAGGTGTCAAATAACAAGGTCAGATCCCTTTTTATTTATCCTTTTTATCTTGCAAGTCTCGACAGTTTATTTATATCAAATTTTCAATTATGACTACACTAGAAGAGCTCAAGACTCAACGCAAAACAATAAAAAGTGCCATTACTAGGCATCAAAAAGCAGTACTAAATTTCAAAGAAAACGATAACGTTTTGCTGCTCGAAAGTAGAATTACTGATTTAACAGAAATTTACAAAAAATATGATTTAATTCAAACTCAAATCGAAGAAATTCAGAGTTCAAATTTTTTGATGCGGAAAACGATAAAGAACGCGAAAAAGTAGAGACACAATATTACGATACAGTCGCTCAAATAAAAACGATCCTGTTAAAAAATAAACCTAGTACCAGCAGCGACAGTAGTTGTTCTAGTCATCCATCAACCGTGATAAATATAAGCAAGGCAGCACCAGATAAGTCAGAGCAAATCACTAATTTAAAACCTTTACCGTTACCGATTTTTACCGGAAAACATAGCGATTGGTACAATTTTCATGATACATTTAAATCTCTTGTTGATGACGATACTACTATATCGGATATTAGAAAGTTTCATTATCTCCGTAGTTGTCTTAAAGACGAAGCGCTGGCAGCAATTGACTGTGTACCAATTTCGGGAGCTAATTACACTAGTGCCATGACCATACTCAAAAAACGTTTTGAGAATAAGCGATTAATTGTTGATGGGCATATCAATAACATTTTATATTTACCGATTCTACAAAAAACAGACCATATAGAGTTGAGACAAATGTTGAATACGGTTAATAGTAATTTAGCTTCATTAAAAGTATTAGATATACCAATTGGAGATAAATTTTTAATTAATATCTTAGTCGGGAAGTTAGATTTTACAACACGGAAAGAATGGCAAAGCACATTGCAAAAAGAGTTACCAACCTTTACAACATTTAACAATTTTGTAGGAAAAAAATGCGAAATTTTAGAATCTGTAGCAGCGGTTAAACCAAATTACGTTGAAAATTCTTTTAAATTGAAACAACAAAATTCTAAATTTTCACAAGAATGTAGGAGCTTCAAATCAAAATAGAAATTTTAATAAGTTTTCGTCCAATAAGTCCACATACCAGGTTTTATGTCCAGCATGTAAAAATTCTCATTCTATTTACCAATGCGTAGAATTTTTAAAGAAAGGTGTAACAGATAGAATAAAACAAGTACAAGATTTACACTTGTGTCTTAATTGTCTTCGACAAAATCATCAATTAGCGGACTGTAAATCTAGTATTGTGTGCAAAAGTTGCGGCGAAAAACACAACACTTTGCTACATATTAACGAATTTTCAGTAACAACGCAAAAAACATGTCATGTGAAGGCACTAAATCAGGTTCTTTTATCTACCGCCTCAATATTAATAAAAGACAATAAAGGGAAATTTCAAAAATGCCGTGCATTGCTAGATCAGGGATCTCAAGCAAATATTATAACAGCAGATATATGCAAAAAACTAAACCTTACTCCAACAACAGTTAATACATGTCTATCAGGCATAAATTCAAATCAAAATTTAATTAAGGAGAGTGTTGACATATCGTTAAAATCTCGAGTCAATAACTATACTAATGATATTAAGTGTTTAGTTATGTCAAAAATTACTGAACCTACACCAGCTGTTAGTTTTCAAAAAAATAATATTAATTTACCTCCCAACATAGTTCTCGCTGACCCCGAATTTAATTTGTCCAAAGATATTGATATATTATTGGGAGCAGACTTATTTTGGAATATATTAATTGCCGGTCCAATTCAATTAGCAATAGATCAGCCATATTTCCAGGAAACAGAGTTAGGATGGTTGGTGGGGGGAAATATTTTCATTACACAAAATTCTAATAATACGGTTTGTAACTTAACATCTATCAATAAATTAGAATCGCGGGTAGAAGATTTTTGGAAAAACGAAGAAATAGAAACAAATAGCACGTGGTCAGTAGAGCAGACAAAATGCGAAAATCATTTCGCAGAAAATGCAATTAGGAACGCAGACGGGTTACCTTTCAAAGAGGATAAACTCTTAGGGAATTCTTACAGTACGGCAATAAAACGATTCCTAAACTTGGAACGAAAATTCGCCATGAATTTGCCGTTACAAGCCGAGTATAATGAGTTTATGGCGGATTACTTAGAACTCCAACATCTGGAGCCAGTCCCTGTAAACGAAATAGAAAACCCAAACACAAATTATCTGCCGCATCAGGCGGTATACAAAAATACCATTACAGGCCCTAAAATAAGGGTCGTATTTGATGCGTCCGCGCCAACTTCTAACGGTTTCAGCCTTAATGATACATTGTTGACCGGGCCAACAATACAAGAAGACTTATTTTCAATTTTATGTCGATTTAGAACGTACAAATATGTCTTATCGGCAGACATAACAAAAATTTACCGAATGATACTTGTTCACCCAGATGATCAAGATTACCAAAGAATTGTGTGGCGTTTTGATAATAATGAGCCGGTCCAAATCTATAGATTAAAAACCGTGACGTACGGTACGACTTGTGCGCCATTTTTAGCGGTGCGTTGCTTGCATCAACTAGCCTCCGAATCAGAACAAGTATTTCCAAAAGCTAGTTTAATTATAAAAAGAGACTTTTATATGGATGACATGTTGACGGGCAGTAATACGATCCCGGACGCGTTAGAAATTAAAAATCAAGTTTCAGATATTTTAGCTTCTGCCGGCTTTAATCTATGCAAATGGATTTCAAATAGTCCAGATATTATTAACAATGAGCATGGGGAATCACCTAATATAAATTTTAACAAAAACGAAGATTGTAAAATTTTAGGCTTTTATTGGAATTATGAACAAGATCATTTAAAATATAAAGTGAATACAGAACCTTGTTCTGTAAAAGATCCGATAACAAAACGCAAAATTTTATCCGCGGTATCCAAAGTTTTCGACCCGTTAGGGTTAATAAATCCAATAGTTGTAAACGCTAAAATTTTATTACAAAAAATTTGGAATCTAAAACTAGAGTGGGACCAACCTAAACCAGAGGATATGAAAACCTATTGGCTTAAGTATATTCATAAATTAGAAGATTTAAATAGCTGTCGCATATCTCGCAGTGTAATTTCATTTTATCCAAATTTATCAATCGAGTTGCATGGATTTGCGGATGCCTCGACAAAGGCATACGGAGCGTGCCTTTATATAAGAACAATAGATTCGTTCGGAAATATCTCCATTAACTTACTTTGTGCAAAATCGAGAGTAGCACCTCTAAAAACATTAACTTTGCCCCGATTAGAGCTGAATGCTGCAGTGTTATTAATAAAACTTACAAACAAATCCGTTGAATCACTTAATTTAACATTTAACAGCCGTCATTTTTGGACGGACTCAACTATTGTATTATCTTGGCTGAAAGAGTCATCTCAAAATTGGAAGCAGTACATCGGAAATCGCGTGGCCATGATACAAAAAGATAGTAAATTTGAGGAGTGGCATCATGTGCGTTCACAGGACAACCCCGCGGATATAGTTTCACGAGGCGCAATGCCGCAGGATATAAATAACTCGCAACTTTGGTGGCATGGTCCTAAGTGGTTGCTCTCAGATGCTAGCAAGTGGCCGAATCTAGATAAATTTAATGACATATGCGATAATTCATTAACAGAACGAAAAACTGAGGAATCTATTAATGTTGCCACAGTCGAACCTGAATGGCAAATAATGACAAAATTTTCTTCCTTCCAAAAATTACAAAGGGTAATCGCCTACTGTTTGCGATTTATAAAAATCCTAAAAGACAAAATACGTAATACGCAAGCGTTATCAACAAGTGAATTAAATGCATCGACATTAGCAATAGTCAAATACGTACAATTGCGAGCTTTTCCATTAGAATTTGCTCAGTCTAACAGTGTATCAAAAAAATCTCACTTACAAAAACTATTAAAATTAGACCCGTTTGTAGACGCAACCGGGATATTGCGTGTGGGAGGTCGAATCAAACATGCGCCCATATCGTATGATATCAAACACCCAATAGTTTTACCAGAGAAACATCATGTGACTAACACTATAATTAAATATTTTCACGAAAGGGAACTACATGCCGGAAATCAAGCAACACTTGCTGCGATCCGACAGAAATTTTGGCCTTTAAACGCAAGAAATTCAGTGCGTAAAGTCATTTTCGATTGTTACAAATGCAAAAGAGCCAGTCCAAGATTAAGTTTACAAAAAATGGGTGACCTTCCAAGGCAAAGACTAGAACCACTACGTCCATTTTACATTTCGGGAGTAGATTATGCGGGTCCTTTCTTAATTAAAGAAGGCCGTACACGAAGTATGAAGAAAGTCAAAGCATACATTGCCCTCTTTATATGTTTTGCAACTAAAGCTGTGCATCTCGAGCTGGTCGGTAGTTTATCCACAGAGAGCTTCTTAGCTTGTTTTAAACGATTCACAGCACGTAGGGGATATGTTGCCGAATTATACTCTGATAATGGTACAAATTTTGTGGGTGCCGAGCGGGAACTACTAAAATCCTCTAATTTTCAAAATAAATGCAATAACTATTTGAGCTCAAAAAATATAAAGTGGAATTTTATACCGGCCAGGTCACCGCACTTCGGCGGTTTGTGGGAACGAAGTATAAAAAGCGTAAAGCATCATTTGCTTCGGGTAGTGGGGGACGCGTCTTTAACATACGAGGAATTTTATACGGTAATAACAGGAGTCGAGGCTTGCATGAATTCCCGTCCTATTACCCCCCTAACCAATGACCCAAATGACCTTGATGTCCTGACACTTGGCCATTTTTTAATTGGCGCTCCGCTGACTTGCACCCCCGAAGAAGACGTCACTAGCCTTAATATCAATCGTCTGTCACGATGGCAGAGAGTACAACAACTGACCCAGCATTTTTGGCAACGTTGGCAGAGGGAATATCTCTCTGAGTTACAATCACGACCCAAGGGACAGCGAATTCAGCAAGATAATATTAAGATCGGTGCTATGGTGGTCTTAATAGAAGAGAACTTACCTCCACTAAAGTGGCGTCTAGGACGCGTCATAGAAACATTTCCCGGGAGTGATGGTTTAGTGAGGGTAGTGGCGGTAAAAACATCAAATGG
This sequence comes from Harpalus rubripes, assembly GCA_963082715.1. NCBI lineage: Eukaryota > Metazoa > Arthropoda > Insecta > Coleoptera > Carabidae > Harpalus > Harpalus rubripes. Next base: position 24,829,506 of record OY720454.1, on the reverse strand, counting down.
GGTGGTGAAACGTTCAATTAAAAAGGTGTGCATGTTAAATAGCGATTGACAGTTCTTGTTTAGTTTTTATTATAATTTTAAGTTAACTTTAATATTTTAATTATCTAGCCCAATTATTGAAGCTCTAATCGACTTCAAGGGGGCGGCATGTACAATTTATTTTATGTATATATTTAAAAACAACTTGGTTGTATCTACGGGGTGGAGTTTACCACTTCTACTTATTTTGTGCACCCCCACCCTTATCATGCTAAGGGTGGGAAGTCTTACTCAGACCATCGTGGTAAAACAGTCTTGTCAACAGAGTCATAGTCTTAACCAAAGCGCTCTGGCCTAAACAACCTTAACTGGTATATCAATAAATTTAATACACCAAAATACACGTGTTTATTATTTAAACCAATGGTCCTTCGAAGTCACAACATTATTTTGGTGTCATGCAGCAGTATAATCTTCTGGCCGTAGTTGCTGAGTCTTTTTAAGCATGTAGCAGCTTTTAATTGGTAAATTGTTTCCTTGTGTACATCTGTTGTGATTGTAGAGTTTTTTCCTTTGATCTATCAAATCCAAGTCTTTCATTTTTTTGATGTTTTCCATCGTTCGTTGTTACCTAATCGCACTAATATTAATAATAAACATTTTTATTCATTGAGAAAGCGGAAAAAAATCACACAGGCAGTTTAGTGAAAATTATATGTTTCCTGGCCTACGTTTCGACTGTAACTACAGTCTTCTTTATTTATTGATTAATGCAAACTTATCCATTATTGCAATTGTTTCTTCTTAAAAACACAATTTCCACAGCATACTGGGTTTAATTTAAATAAATTTAGATAAAAATGGTGAAAAACTCCGAAATTATTGGTTTTAGGTATAGGATACCCTTAATAACATATAAAGATAACACAAAACGAAACACAACTAAATAAAAAATATAGGATGTTCTATTTGAAAATGACGAGTTATGGTCTTTTGAAATTGAGTGAATTTGATTCATTTTATTGAACATCCTGTATAATCATATTTTTTTAAATATATAACATAGAGTATGGTAATAGTTGTACAGAAAAAATTGTAAATTTTTACTATTAAAATTACTTTAGTACGCCTTTATAAAGCAATGCGCGTATTAGATCTTTTTTACTGAAAAAACGGAATAACTTGGCAGCGCCGCGGAAAACTAAAACAAAATTCATGTCCGTATAGGTGAATGAAATACAATTGAAAATATATGAAAATACATTGGTGTTCTATTTAAAAAAAGGAAACTATTCTCGCCGAGCCGTAATGCAACAGCCTGTACATGCGAAAATGATTTTAAGTTATGCTTCTTGAGAAGACGAATAAATTCTGTTAATAAATTTATGCTGTATTTCTAACAACAAGGGAGATATCGTAGACGTAACCTACCCCAACCTAACCTAACCTAACAACAAGAGAGATATCGTAGACGGTCATTTCAAAGACTCACCCTGTATATATATATATTGAGAACCACTGGTCCCAAAAATAAATTTTCTTTTCTTTAAATTTGTCTTATGAAATAGAAATTGGTTGCCCATTAACCGTCTTTGTAGCTCTTATAATTCTCGAGATAGCAAAGGTAGCACATTTAAAATGAACACCCTATATAGGATGTTCTCTTTGAAAAAAGGCAAACAATTCTCGCCGAACCGTAATGCAACACCCAGTATATGCGAAAAAAAATACGTTAAGCTCCTTGAGTAATCGAATAAATTCTGTTAATAAATTTATGCTGTATTTCTAACGACAAAGGAGATATCGAAGACAGTCATTTCAAAGACTCACTCTGTATGCATGTATTTACATGTGTGACATGCATATTTTAATAAATTTTTCTTGAGTTTAATAATAGTAAATTTTAAATAAATCGTAGGTATTTTTATTTGAAATGTATTTTAATCTGCATGAATATGATACACAAATTTAAAAAACCCTCAATGGTAAATTAAGATTTTTAGGGAATATGTACAATTTAGAGTCTCTTAGAATCAGATTTTAACATTTTTCCAATAATATGTGTGTATAGGAATGGGTGTGTGTGGATGTACTTAGAAAGATTTCTCAAAAAATATAAAACTACAACTTATGAAACTTTGTATCCCTCATTTATCGTTGATAAGAAGAGCTGTTTAGTTTTTGGTAACAATTAGTGTACAGGAAGTTGTAGTAAAAGTTCCTAAACGTTTTTATTTAAAGAAATATATATCTAAACATCGTTTTATTGACAATTTATTACAAATTAAAGAAAATTTTATTCTCTATCCATGTATACAATTTTAAAAATTTCTTATATGCTTCTTATATATTTTTTTAAATATTTTGTTGCTGAAGCATTTGATTGATAATAATTTGTGATATTAAAAATAAGTTTTCCTTATATAAAATCTGTCTGCTATAATAATATTTTAAAATATATTTATATAAATGCTAATTTTCATATGAATTTAAATTTTTCTTATCAATTTTCGGTATTTTCTATTACATGGGAATAATCAATTTGACAAATTATCGGCTCATTTATTCAATAGATTTAGGCCCACTTGTTAACTTTGATCACGTTGTTAACTTTGAAAAGGCTTATTTTCTAATGTATCCATAGTGGAAACTAAAACGTGCACATGATCAGCAAGCCTACGCAAAATTCAAATGATTATAATTGGAAAATAAATAATATTGAAAAATATTAATTTATGACGACATAATGGAAATAAGAAGAATATCATGTTCAGAAATAATTTTTATAAAAAAAAATATAGAAATAGGAGTATCTCTTAATTTTTGATCTTGTATGATAGTACTAATTGGTGGGTGGTATTGTGCAGACCTGCTGACCCCAATAGAGATTTTTTTCTAGAAATTGTGTTATACACTTTACATTTGCCACATATAAAAAGCATTTCTATGTTGGAGCGTAATAGATGTAGTTACCACCATTTCAACGATAATAGCTTTCACAATAAAATGTTTATCGTATATTAGAAATCTTTGAGGAAACACTCATTTATAGTACTACTCGTAGTACGTAATATTCGATTTAGAAACACATTATTACTCCTACACAATATGTTTATTACATTTTTAATCAACTAAAGCGTAAAATGTCACGTCATTGTACATTTGATGATAATTTCATTTTAATATAAACATAAAAAGCTAACTTAATTTTTGTGAGTTGTAATGTATTATAATGCTGCCGCAGTATTTTTTTAACGAATAATATTATAAAACTAAGTTATTGTCGAACCACTTATCCACACTCGTTTTTTTTTTTTTTTGTTCTCTAATGATGGGGGCTTTACACGTAAACTAATTTATTGTTCATGATAGTATAAATCATTAGTTCACATCTATATAGCAATAAATATTACTAAAATCTATTAAAATATTTTTAATTAATATAAAACTGTTACTTCTGAGCATTACAATGACGGCCATAATTTATAAAAGTCCAGGGTTATTTTTTCTATATTTTTAATTCATATTATTTTGTTCCCAATGGAATGTAATATTTAATCTTATTTATCTGTCTTGAGTTATTATTTTTTATTTTATAAATACCATTTTTTTCTCGTAGAATACAAATTTATTAATACCATTAAACGTATCGAAAATATCAAATTTGGGAGGAGGAAGGAGGATTCAAGGTTATACTTTGAAAAGAAAAAGTGGCGTGGCATAAAAAGCTTGTGCATCTCTAGTGCCAAAAATAGTTGATGTATGACCGCTATTAATACATGTTCGTATTAACAAACGATTTATATTTTTCAAGTAAACTCGTATTAGCGGGTATTCTTGGCATAATACAAAATTACTTTATTACAGTATAATAGCATTTTCCGTACACATATATATTTGGTGTGAACTTTGTTGCACTGAGTGCATAACTCTTTTTCTATTATATGCACTAGCTTTACTAGTTTTACGTTTCATTTACATTTTTCGTGTGAACTGAACCTTACTGAGTGCGCATTTTCGTGCACTTACTACGATCGTCAGTTTTTGCCAATGCAATGTGCCAAATTCATATATTTTAAGTTGTAAAAAGTATATGTGTAAGTAGAATGGATGTAAAAAAATAAGTTTGTTAATAATAGAAGAATTATTGGAAACGTACGATTGTAAATGTATGGATATAGTTTATTTGTATATATATATATATATATATATATATATATATATATATATATATATATATATATATATATATATATATATATATATATATATATGTTTAATTTAAAATGTACTACGCATGTGTTATAACAACTAATGCCGGGCATAACGTCTGTGTAAGTAAAATGAATGGAAAAAATAAGTTTGTTAATAATAGAAGAATTATTGGAAACGTACGTTTGTAAACAGTGACAGCTAACAAACTTGCACTAGACTATTATAACATGTTTCATTTACAATGCACTACACATGATTGTGTAATAGCAACAACTAGTGCCGCGAGTGCCGGTCATAATGTCCTTAGCTACATCATTTTAATAAGATACGTTCAACGAAAAACACTGCACCTAAATATAACGCCTGTGTTAATTGGTGATTAATAATCTCAACAATTAATGCGTTAGCGCAGCGAATGTCTCGATTATTAATCGGACTTATTCAGACTTGTTAGTTAAAAAACTATTATTAGTAACCCTGATTTTTTTCATATATATAGTCCAGTCAACGAACGCTCAAAAGGAGGATGTAGAATGCATGGAGGGTGTCACACTTTTTGACTTCATGGCTTTGTTTGGAGTCGTTAGGAGGTAAACATACTAAAAGTCCCCAGCCATAGGAGGTGAGCGCAGGAGGGGACCGGGAAGGTATCTATTTTTGGTTTTTTGCTTATATCTTGAAGACGATGCGCCTTAGCAAAAAAATCGTTATGCACAAAATAAAAGCAGACAAAATTTCATACATTTTTAAGTTTTCTTCTATCTTCAACCGTTTATGAAATATCCGCTATCAAAAACCGGAAATTTTTCGAAAAAAATATTTTGCCTGACGTTTTTTGTTAAACTTTTCTCTCTAGCATCTCATCTCTTCGGTTTACAGAAAAATTCCTCGAAAAGAATTGTAGAGCATTAAATTTCCTTCAAAATAATATATACATTTTTAGATTATCTGCAACCGAACAACAGTTATGGCAATTTGATATTTTTGGATAAATTTTTAGCTTCCGCTGGAAGCTGTACATTTAGTCTAGGAGCCTGGAGTATGCGCTTTGGAAAGTGTGCGTCTACGGATTTTCTCTTCGGATTATGTTTACAAGGTTGTTAAGAGATGTTTTTATTTTGGTCACATGATCTGTAATCCGTCAGTTTTTTTCAAAATGGCCGCCAAACATATGCCCGTTTTAATGCATTATGTTAAAGTAAAAATAGGTAATTTATGTCGAATACTATCATGTTTGGTATCAAATTAAGTACTGCCAATTACTATATCGTGTTAGTTATGTAAATTGATATGCATACAGGATGATCGGCGAAAGTCCGGCAACAAGAATATTTCGTTTATTTTGAGTTTTTGAGAGATATAAAAAAATGTTAACAAACAAAGTTAAACTAGACAAAGGGGCTCATAAGCTGATCAGAGTAAGAATTTTATATCACTTTCAATTTTGGCAGAAATGGATACACCTTTGTATGCTATATTTTATTTTATATGGAATTGTATTAATACATATTTTAAAAATAAATGGTCACCATTTTGAAATGGTTAATGTAAAACTATTATATGTTTGTATCGTTTGAATTTTATGCAAATTCTAACAAAAAAATACCGATTCCCTATGATAGATTCAAAGTTGTACCCATTTCTGCTAAAACCGGAAGTGACATAAAATTCTTACTACGATCATCTTATGAGCCCCTTTGTGCAGATTAACTTTGCTTCTTAACATTTTTTTATATCTCAAAAACTCAAAATAAACGAAATATTCTTGGTGCCAGAGTTTCGCCGATCACCCGGTATGCTTATTAATTTACATAACTAACACTTTAAAGTAATTGGCAGTACCTAGCGTTTTAATTTCATACCAAACGTAAAAGTATTTGACATAAATTGCCTATTTTTATTCTAACATAATACATTAAAACGGCTATTTTGAAAGAAACTGACGGGCTACAGACCTTGTGATCAAGGTAAAATCATCTCTAACAACCTTGTAAACATAATCCGAAGAGAAAATCCGTAGACGCATACCCCAGGCTCATAGACTAAATGTTCAGCTTCCAGCGGAAGAAGATAACATAATATATATATATATATATATATATATATATATATATATATATATATATATATATATATATATATATATATATATATATATCATTTTGAAGGAAATTTATTCCTTTACAACTTATTTTCTCGAAATTTTTCTGTTAACCGAAGAGATGATTTGCTAGAGAGAAAAGTTTAACGAAAACGTCAGGCAAAATATTTTTTTCGAAAATTTGCGGTTTTTGATAGCGGATATCTCATAAACGGTTAAAGATATAAAAAACTTAAAAATGTAGGAAATTTTGTCGCTTTTCATTTTGTATATAACGACTTTTTTGATAAGGCGCATCGTCTTCAAGATATAAGCAAAAAACCAAAAATAAATACCTTCTCGGTTCCTTCTGCACCCCGCTCACCTTCTATGTCCGGGGACTTTTAGTATATTTACTTCCTAACGACTCCAAACAAAGCCCTGAAGTCAAAAATTATGACACCATCCATGCATTCTACAACCCTTTTATTGACTGAATTAATATGTATGTGTGAAATGTTTGACAAAAACTAGTGAAGAATAAAATTTAACGTTTATTATACATGAAGTAATCTATAATAACATTTTTTTGCATCTTGATCATTATATGTTTCGATAGTCGAATCAATTCACTGTTTAAGTCATATTGAAAATACAACTTTTTATAGAATATACATATATTCTCAGTCCTTGAACTACATAGAAATTATAATATCTAAGCATATTTGTTATCCACCCAAGGTATAATGGATCGCAGCGATACTGTTTTGTTCTTGTTGTAAATTTCAAAACAAAGTAAGGCTTGGTCTTTTCCTCTTATCTTCATTATCTCATCGGTTGCATATAACTAGAGTATAATTGAACTTCAGCAAACAGCTTTGCGAAAGTACAACGCCTTATAGTTTATTCCACAGAATTTAGACGTCTATCATACAATATCACAAAGAAGTGAATTTTACCTTCCACTACCATGAGTAAGGGAAGACATATGGAACCCATCCAAAAAAATTAATCTATAACAACGTCCTAGAATTCAATTTTAATATTTTACGTGTCTATGTGCGTATGTATATACATTTTAATTTTTTTTAAATGTTTGATCTAAGATCAAACTTATCTGTATCATGAACGATTTAACATATTTAACATACACACAAGATTAATCACAGATACATGTGTATAGCCTATATCCTATATGCATTTCGATCGATATGTATTTACCATGTTTCATAAAGCGTCTCAGACAGTTTTATATATATATATATATATATATATATATATATATATATATATATATATATCCGCAGACAAAAATCAACTTGGTGGTAAAATAATTATCTCCCCAACCATCCTATACAACATATCAAAAATTTAGAACTACTCGACCTTTTGTAAGGTAACCCCCTTTTTCGACCTCTGTTTACTGGACTATACAGCGCCAAAACATTGACACTTGACTACAAAGGCTCTAAGAGCATATTTCAAGGTCAATAATGTAAAAAATATATTAGAAAATGTATAAAATAAACATATATTGAAAAGAAAAGCGAAAAATTACTTTTTATATACATAACCCAAAAACCACAACATGAAATTTATGTTAATCACAACGTGGCGTTGTACGCGACACCACTTTAAAGCTAATTATCACACACTTATCTCTAAATAAAAACTTTGTTATTCATTTATGATAGTTTTATTATAAGTAATAATTATTACAAATCAAAACAAATATTAACAATAATTAATTACTTTGTAGAAAAAATTGAAAAAAAAACACGTTTATTGGCGAAAATATCAATGAATACAAACAATAGTTATTTCGAAAATTAACCAAATAAAAAAAAAATGTTCATAACATTATGTTAGCAATGATTACATTTGATTATATTTATTGTAGAAAAAAGTTCTTTATTCACATTTTATGCATATGCCGAGGCTTTGTTCAGCGTAGGTACAAACAGCAATTTAAAATTTCACCGGTCGCGGACGGCGCCTTGTTGTGGTACAACGGATAATTATATTTATGATTAATTAAAAATACTAGTATGTACTTGGCAGGGCAAAGAAGAGAGTACTACACCATCTTCAAAGGCATATGCTTTTTCCATCACGTGAACCAAAACCGTCTCTTCAAATGCAGTACCGAGCACTGTGATCCTGTCGTAACAAGCTCCTACTTGAACTGTGACGTCATCCATCAAATTTTATTTCTTAATTGATGTTTTTTTGTGATGACTGTATACCAAACACTAAATGGCTAAATAAATAAATAATAAAAAACATAGGTCTTAGTTACAGTGTTACAGAGCTAAGTTACAAAATAGTACCATAAGGTACGTACAGACATACAACAAAACTACGAGTCGTAACACAAATGCATGGTAGCTTGGACGGCACTTCGAAACAGTCTAACACCATAATATAGTAACGTCGAGGCGTCCCATCAGTTGTCGGTATTTCAGCGTCACATCAAGAAATGATACGCGCTGGTGTTACACTGCTTGTTTGCATATCTGGATAGGTCTGCATAATACTAAATGATAGAACGACAGAATGTTTGCTCATACGATTTGCGACGACGTTACGACATGCTTCAATACTCCGCATATAGTGTATTCGATGCGCAACACACGATGCTGTTTAGGCACGAGGTTTTATTCCATGTCTGTACGCACCTATGGATCGTGCTTGTGTATGGATAAGAAGAGATATAGATAAATATTTAATTATTTTCTGACACATTGTATTGTCTTCCTAACAAGTTTTAAGATATTAAATTATCTACTTTAAAACAATGAAATAAATTACATAGTGTAAAATATTACGCACAAATTATAAATTCAAAGTATAGTTTTTTTGACAGTAAATGATATCTTTGCTTCTTATTTTACAAAGGAATTCTGGGACATGTGGAACAACACATTAAAATAAATAATGTGTAATACAAGTACGCGTTTCGATTGTGTATTGAACGCCGATGTAGCTGTAATTAGTGCGTATTGTTCTCGTAGTCGCAGTGAGTGTATAAATGTGCGAATGAATTTGCCTGCATTCTGTTTGTTTTGAATCCTCGCGTTCCTGTTCGTGTTCGCGCCCTACTTGCTTTCTCATTTAACCAACATACGTTTTTATAATTAATGGATGTAATACTCGACTCGCAACAAAAAATTCATGGAAATCTTTTAATCGTGTTTGTTTCCCAGCCATATTTCCTCCGCTCAAATTAATTCGATGCTCTTATTGGATTTTGCTCTGATAGTTTTAACTAATTGGATTAGAAAATCAATGGCGCCTGGAAAATAGGTTAGTTTGGAAGAAAATTGCCATTTAATTTGCTTGTTTGTAAATGAAAACCCTAGTTTGCTTTATTACAAGCGCCATGCACTAGGTCCATCAAAATAACAGACAATGTTTTCTACGATAAATACAAAACTTAATGCAATTATTCTTGTAAATATAGATAAAGTGAGTTCACCAGGGGTAATCCAATTAGAAGAAATATTCACTAATCGGTTGTGATTCTCAAAATCTAATATTTTTTTTACCTTCCGTCACCTTTAGGTAAGGAAGGTATTGTCTTTGGTCAAAAAATTCGGTGGTGAGTTTTTGATGAATAAGCACGTTTTAGGGTCCCTAGAATACGATTTTACTATGTTTACGATGATGTCTGTATGTGTGTGTGTGTGTGGGTATGTATGTATGTATGTATGTGTGTCCGTGTGTGTGTAACAAAATTTTCGTCTACGATAACTTCCATACTACAATTCTAAAAATTATAATTCTTTCGTATTTCTCTTCGTTACATCCATGCGAAGAGCTGATTAGATTTTGGTTAGAATTGGACAACCGGAAGTACACTCATTTGAAGATTTTAACAGTTTTTCTTGAAAAAACTATGTTAAATATCATTTTTTCACATTTAATGTTATTATAAATATTAAAGAATATTTTATTTTCTATACGATTTGATTGCATTTTATACCTAATATTAAATGGATATAGAGTTAAAAAATTATAAAGAAATTAAATTTCATAAAGTAGCCATAGCTGTGGAAACAGCTACTATATTAAGAAAATTTTGATTGAAAGTTGTCAGTGTCAAGTGAAATTGACATAGTGTGTTTGTCTTATAATTTTACTGGAAATAGGTATAGGATCTTTTGCTTTCTGTATGGAATTTGTATAAAATACATACAACTGCTTTAAGGTAATGTACAAGAAATAATAATAATAATAAATCTTTTATTTCTGCAGATAGACTGTATATAGAAAACGTCATAAAATAATAATTTTCTGTATGAAATTTGCATAAAATACATGCAACTGCCGGAAGGTAATGTACAAGAAATAGAATATTTAATTTAGGAAGGAACTTTCCGTATGAAATTTGAACAAAATACATAGAACTGACGCACGGATCACCTCAACTACAGATAGGACAGCTAATGTATTTTTCGAAATACAAAATAGTGACATCTACAGATTGCTTCCATGAACTAACGCACCCTGTGATGGCTTGGTCGGCTTGGTAGTTTGTGACATAGGAGACATGTCATGTATAGATAAATTGAAATTTTGAATTTTTAAAATAAAAGACAATAAGAAAATTGAATATAAGTACATACATATATTTTAAATAATCACAATACAATAACTATAAATTCATTTGTAAATAAATTTAAAATTACATATCAGATAGACATACATTTCTATTTTAATTTTTGTTTATATGTAAGGATATTGGAAACGGTACGACATTTCATCATTAAATATAAAAGTATACGTCTACTTGCTTCTTTGCACTGCACTTTATATCAAATAGCACAACGAATGTTCATCAGCTTATTGAATTTCAATTCCGTATTACGTCAAAAATTAAACACAGTTAATACTCTTTAAAACTGGAGAAATCACGAATCAAATCACTACCGACACTATAACTAAATCTATAAACTATTACAAATTGGATTACCAAATAATTAAAGATGTTAAAGCGTTCGTTCGATGACATGTGTGAAGACTTGTGACTTTACAATTCAAAATGATTCAAAATATTGCAAAATGTTTTGAACACAAAGGTGACTAAATCCATTTTCTTAAAATTTAAGCACTGTCACGCCTCTACAGTTTGCTTCCTAGAACTATGATAGTGTTTCGGCACATTCATTTAGCTGTCCGGTGCCTGAACTGACGGAAGGTAATGTGCTGGCCACATCAGATTTTTTTCATATTTATTTATTTTACTGGTACACCGTACACCAACAACTGGGTCATTAATACCCGGTACATTTTTATTATATAATATACATTATGTTGTGTTATTTATATACATTGTAGAAGATCTGTTTCATGTAGGTAGTTGATCACATTGTTCAGGGTAGTGATGTCATGACCCAGGTCTTCGCTCATGGTTGGTGGGATATTATTCTTTCTTCTTTGGCTGGAATATTTTGGGCATTGTAGTAGGATGTGTTTGACACTTATTGGAATATTGTATGTCGTGCAAACTGGTGGGCTCTTTCGTTGGAATATATGTTCATGTGTTTCAATCGTGTGTCCAATTCGTAGTCGAGTGATTTTTATTTGTTTTCTTCTTTCATTAATATTTATCAATTTTTCTGTATCTGGTTTAATGTCTTTTAGGTTGTTATTTGTGGTGTGCCATTGTTCGTCCCATAGCATTTTTATTTGTTTTTTAGTAGTTCTTTTGAAATCAAGTGCTGCGGAATGGGTATTTCAATTATTTCTTTATTTGTTTCTTTGGCTGCTTTATCTACTATTTCGTTGCCTTCAAGGCCTTTGAGGGATAGTACCCATGTTAGTATGATTTCTGTCATTTTCTTTGTCTTAGTTTGGTGGATTTCATCTTGGATTTTTTGTATGATTGTTTCTTTGATGTATAATGTCTTGATGTTATTTATTACTCTTAATGAGTGTAGATCATATATTTGTTATGAGTTTGTTTATTTCTTCACGTGCTCTCAAGATAATATATGCCTCAGCTGTATTTGTGGCAGTGACGAGTTTTTGTTGGAAAGGTATTTCTGATTTAATTTTATTCTGATTATGTATTTGAAAGCTGGATTAGTTTGGTCTTTTGCTATCTTGGATATATATGAAATAGTGGTTTGGTATCTTCTATTTTCTAATGTTGTTATTGAATTACGCAGTGTTTAAATCCTTTTATTCAATTATATGACATAGGCGAAAATGATACAATTTTTAAATCATGAATTGATACAATACTTGTTTTTATCATGGCATACTATTTCATTAATGAAAGGTGTTGCCTCCTATGATTATACTAATTTCATTGTTTGACACTTGACAGTGATAAACGTCAACACCCTCCCTCAATGAAATTCATTCAACATTTTACTAAACCAAGTATCGTGCAAAAATAATTAAATACAATTTTATTTATAGGCTTCGTAAATAAATCAACGACTTGTTCTGCAGTTCTTATGTACTGGACGTCAATAAACCTTTTCTCTGATAAAGTGATGTCGAATATCGACTTGTTTCAGCCGTTTGTGGTTCTCTGGATTCTTAGCCACTTTTATCGCGGACTGATTGTCTTCGAAGATGATCACAGGCTTGGTTTCCTCATAACTTTGAAGATCAATCAAAATTTGACGTAACCAGCATGCTTTGCTAACTGCCATGCTCAGTGCCACGTACTCTGCCTCGCAGGACGATAAAGCTACAGTGCTTTGCTTGCGTGAAGTCCAGGATACTGATGACTCATATATTTTGTAAATGTAACCAGACGTTGATTTTCTGTCATTCAAATCGCCTGCCCAATCGGCATCAACAAATCCTGTCAGTATTTTTGCATTTTAATCTCTGACGTAAACTAAGTTAAAATCAATTGTACCTTTTGTGTATCTTAGTACATGTTTTAAACATTTCCATAATTTTTCATTTGCACAAGTTTGATAACGACTTAAAATACTCAATGCTGTACATAAATCTGGTCTTGTAGCTACCATTGCGTACATCAAACAGCCAATTAGTTTTCTGCAGCGGCTCTCGAGTTCTTCATTATGTGTTGTTTTATTTTCTGGTTCTACTAACCAATCAGACATAAAACTTGGATCTAAAGGTGTCGATGTCGCTTTACAATCTTCCATTCCAAATTTTGACAACACATTTTTCAAATAAGTTGTTTGATTAATTTTTATTACTCCATTTTCGATATCTTGACTGATATTTATGCCAATGTAATGTGAAACATGTCCCAAATCTTTCATTTTAAAAGTTTTGAATAATTCCTTTTTCAATTCTTCAATTTGTTGATTATTTGTTCCAAAAATGGGGTCTCGTGGCCGCGTGCCTGAGTGTCTGGTCGCGAATCTGGGGAACCGGGTTCGATCCCGACCGAAGCCAAATATTTCGAATTTTAAATGGCATAAAATTGACCCCTGTGACGCACTCTCCACGCCAGCAATGAGTGCCCGTGAGATGACGCCTGGTAAACGCCCGCACGGTACAAATATGTCATCATCATTACCGATATCTGCGTACAAAACAGATTGGCACACCCAGCAATGGGTAATATGCCGCGATGATTATTTATTTTATTTGGAATACTCAGAAAAACATCTTCTTTAATTTCTCCGTATAAAAATGCACTACATACGTCAAGTTGACATATATACATTTTTAATTGATTTGCCACGGCTAACATGAGTCTGAGGGTTGTCAATTTTGCAACAGAAGAATAAATTTCTGTCAAATCAACATTATCTTTCTGTTTAAACCCTCTAGCTACCAAACGAGTTTTATAACTTGCTGGCTTACCATCGTTATCCTTCTTAATTCTAAATACCCATTTGCTGTCGATTAAATCACATTTTTCTGGTTTCTGCACAATTTTCTAAGTGTTATTTTCCTTCAAGGCATCTAACTCTGCTTGTATTGCCTTCTTCCATTTTTCACTTTCATCACTTTCCATTGCTTCTCTATGAGTTGTTGGTTCTTGTGCTTCTTCTTCATCTTTGATATCAGTAAAACAAACCTGATATTCATTGATACCAAATCTGGGGTTTTCTCAAAATTTCCCTATTTCTTAAATTTCTCTTGTCTTCAATATCAGATGTTTCTTTCTCTTCGGTATGTGTTTCTTTTACTTCTGAATTCTTATTATTTTCTCTTTCTTCTTCCTCGTCGTTTTCAGTTTTATACACCCGCATTTCTGTTTTTCTTGGAAGAAATACAACATTCCGTGCACAACGTACTTTATTTTCGTTTTTAAAATATATTCTATACCCTTTAATATTCTCTTCATATCCTACGAAAATAGCTTTTCTTCCTTTTGCATCCGATTTATGCCGCGTTTCTTTTGGTACATGAATATAAACCTTTGTTCCAAATTCTTTAAATTCCTTCAAATCGGTGTTTTTCTTAAACCATAATTCATACGGTGTGCTTCCCTTTATTAAACTTGTTCCAGTTCGATTTATGACGTATACTGCTGCACTTATTGCTTCAGCCCAAAGTTTCTAATTTTGCATCGCATAACATTGTCCTTGCTGCTTCAACTATTGTTCTCACCTCTCTCTCGATTCTTCCATTTTGTTCTGGACAATACACTACTGTTCTTTCATGTCTTATTCCAAATCTTTCTAATAATTTTCGTATATCTGAATTTACAAATTCTAGACCGTTATCTGATCTCATGCATTGTATGTTGTTTCCTGCAGAATTCTTTGCTAATCTGAAGAAAATTTCTAGTTTTTCTTTTACTTCATTTTTGTGCTTCAAGAAATAAACATGACGGTAATGTGAAAAGTCATCTTTTATCAGTAAAAAATACTTAGAGCCACCAACTGATGATTGTTCCATGGGTCCGCAAAGATCGACATGAACTATTTCACAAGTCTTTCTTGATTTTGTTGTACTCGCCGGAAACGGTAATCTGTGCTGTTTAGCTTCAATGCATGATTCGCAAACGAATTCTTCATCTACATATTTTATGTCATACTTCTGTAGAACTTCCTTAACTTGTCTTATGTTCTGGTGTGCTAGTTTTACATGCCAAGTTTTCAAATTTCCTTTACAGGTCGATAAACTTGCAGAATGTGATAAATTATCATATTTTTGACATCTGTCAATTTTGAAAATCATTTTGTATAATTTTCCAACTCTCTTTGCTATTGCACAAGTTTTATTATACCTATTTTTTAATAATACACTGTTCATTGTCTGAAAACATCTTATAGTCTTCATCTAAAGCACTAGCCACCGAAAACAGGTTTAGTTTTAAATCTGGCACGAAAAGTACATCTTGTAGTTCACTTTTTAACCAGTTTTTATCATCGTATGCTTCTACTAATACTTTACCAATTCTGTAGGAGTTAATTAACGAACCGTCACCAATTTTAACAGATTTTATGTTATTCAATTCTTTATATTCGGAAAACATATCCCTTTTACAACACACATGCTCTGTTGAACCGCTATCCAAATACTAGTAGTTGTTGTTATTTGCATTGCTTATGAATAGTGAGCTTATGTATGCATTGACATTATTTGCAGATTCTAAGTTTTTATTTTTATAATTATTATATCTGCAGTCCTTTTTATAATGTCTCGGTTTTTTACATATGAAACAAGTTTTCTTATTGCTTTGCCCATTTTTCAATTTGAAAAAAATTGGTTTTTATGACCAATTTTACCACAACCGTAACATTTTATCAAACTTTTTGTAGTTAATGCACATTCTTCTTTGATTTCATTAATTTTGCGTGACTTTATTCTTTCTTCTTCAATTAAGAGTCTACTTGTCAGTTCATTTAATTTTTGGTCTCCGACAGGTACACTCTCCCACGCTGAAACAAAGTATTTGAACGGTTCAGGTAACGATATAAGTATTTTAGTAATCAACATTTGTTTTGATATTTGTTCTCCTAAATGTTCAAGTTGATCTACAAGTTTTTCTATTTTTGATACAAATTCAGAAATTCCTTCATTTTCATATTTTAATCCAAAAATTTTCTGTTGGATCAGATGAACGCTGACTTCAGATTTTTGTTCGTAGGCTGTCAACAACTTTGACCAAATCTCTTCAGATGTAGTACAGGATAAAATATGTAGTAGCGGTCCTTCCTCCATTCTGGTCACGATAATTTCTTGTGCCCTTGTATCTCTTCCCAACCATTCATCTTCTTTGACCTCTGGTCTTCTACACGCATTTGTAACTACGTCATATACTTGTTTTGACTTCATTATAATAGTAATCTAAAATTTCCACAAATTCCAATTACTTTCTCCTTTTAACTTTATAGCTCCTCGTTCCATTTTTCTAAAAAATATAATTCTATACTTTCTGAAGTCACTTTACTTTTCACTGCCCTTATTCTTCTGTCCCACGTTCTGGGCCCATAACCTATTGAATTACGCAGTGTTATATCCTTTTATTCAATTATATGACATAGGTGATTATACTAATTGCATTCTTTGGCACGTTTAACACTTGACAGTGATAAACGTCAACAGTTGTCATACCAGATTCTCTGAGAATGCTTTCTGTTGGACTTGTGCGGTATGCCCCAATAGCTAATCTAATTGCTTGATTTTGTATTGAATGTAGCATTTTCAGATTTGTGAAAATCCAATAATTTATAGGAAAACACTTTTTAATAATAATTTACACTAAACAATAACAAGATAATGCAAAAATCTATATAATTACTTTTACTTTTTTTACTATCGGTTTCGTACGGGAGCTACAGTACAGGCTAATAATAAATCACCTTTTTGTTGTTTCAGCAAAATTATAACTTTCATTATAATAAATCAGATTTGCTCAAAGTTAACAGTATTTATCTGATTTAAGGTGTAGCATACCAGCATACGAGTAGGTTACAACATTGCGTTGAATGATATATGAAACTTAATTCATATATAATTTTTATCCCTACGTAGGTTAATGAAGAACAAAATGAATTCAAACCGTATAGAAAAAAAAATATTCTTAAATATTTATAATAAAGAGCAATTTCCGGTTGACCAATGGGCGCGTAAACCATAACAAAAAATAATGAAATGTATACTTTATCCTTAACTAATCAATAAATAACGATTAAGATAAAAAACAATACTGTAATATTTACTTTGCTTAATATTTGAAATTGTTTGCAGTGCAACAGATGACGTAACACTATTGCTATCTCTCTCGCGCAGCCTACTCCAGAAACTGGTGCGAGAATGATAGCTATAGGTTTCGTTAAAAATCAAATGCAAAAGTCTTTACTCAATCGCGTCTGCACGATTATTTGTATTTCGGCGCGCATTTTTAGTTACTTTAGTTTTGACCAAATTGGCGACCCTGCAGCGTCAAAGAAGAGAGAGAGGAAGGTGGCAAGTGGGTTGATGTGGACTTTGTGTCGAAATGGACGGAAAATTAACCAATAATATACATTACACTGTTTAATTGTTAATTATTATAATTGTTTATTTATGTTGTGTATACAAATTAAAAAATATACGTGATCCTGCGATTATACATTGCATCAAATATAAAATAGTAACCTAATATATACTGTCCACACCTAAGAGATTACGTTCACAAAAACGTCGCAAACATTTGTTTCTATCGTACCGGATAACAACAGTGAATTATACAATTGAACATTAACAAGTGTTGGAACATCATTATTAAAGAAAAGTGATAATTGAATTGTGAAACATTGGCTTTCTTGACACTTGTGCCGCTGAGTATACACGTTTCCCGCCAACTGGAAAGTTTCCGTGCCGAACGCCAAACACGCACCGTGCAGCTCCTGCCATCTGACGAGGAACAACGCAAGCACGAATGCCACCACCAAGAATTACCGAAGAACCGCAACCCACATTACATAACAGTAACGCAAGTGAGTTTCCTTATTGATAATCCTTTTTACCTTTACATATTTATTTATATCGTTTCATTTGCACAATGGCTAACAATAAGAGTAAACTGACGCATCTTGTATCGCGATTAAAGACCTTTAATGAATATTTAAAAGTATTCATCACAAAATATCCAGTGCAGTCAGATACAAAACCAGGTCAAGTCGAATTCTTAGAATTTGAGGAACGATATTCGAAAGCACTTCTCGATGATTATACAACAGCGTATTACGGAATGAAATTTAAAGATTATGAAATAAAGGAAGCACAGCAAGGTTACATTGAACTCGAAGCTCAATACTACAAAGTAATTGCGCAAGCTAAGGAAATACGATTTAATCACGGCACACAAGATAAGAAAGAAGCTATTGATGCTACCGGGACTCATTCTACAATTCTAAACAATCAAAATTTGCCAATTATACCTTTACCTAATTTCGATGGCAATTTTGATCTTTGGCTTGTTTCGTAGTACATTTGAATCATTAATACATTTAAACAAAGAAATATCAACCACTATAAAATTCTACTACTTCGATAGACTTCACACCGGAGAACTATGGAACTGCATGGGAACTTCTGTGCAAACGGTATAACAACAAAAAACTTTTAATACATAACCACATAAAAGTACTTACCAGTCTAGAATCATTCACTAAAGAGTCAGCCGTAAAATTACGGAAAATGGTGGATGATATATCGAAACATCTGCGCATTCTAACAATTTTACAAGAACCTACTGATAAATGGGATTCGCTTTAATTCACCTATTTTCAGAAAAAATAGATCCTCATACTTTTCGCGAATGGGAATCCAAACAGCGGAAAAACAAAGAAATGCCTAAATTGGATGACTTTTTAAATCATCTTCGAAATAAGGCTAGTTTCTTGGAAACTATCGAACAAAAGGTTAAACCAAATGCACCAACGGTATTGAAAAACGAGCCACAGAAAGTAACAAAAGCTTCAGTAACTACGGGCACTGATTGCGTTTATTGTGAAAAGAATCACTATATTTACAGCTGCCCAGATTCCCACCAACTGACCGTACAAGGAAAGTACGACTTTATCAAGAAAAAGGGTTTATGTTCTAATTGCTTTCGAAAAGAACATTTGAATAATGATTGTCAATCGGAAAAATGTAGGTCATACGGTGGCAACCATCATACTTGGTTACATTACAATAACCGGTAGAAAAATGACACTGCAAGCCGGCCTGATAAGGGTGACAACAATACAGCCATTTGCGGGTTAGCTAATCACACACCAGCAGTACAAGTATTACTATCCACCGCAGTTGTTTATGTCCGCGACAGAAATAATAAGTTTCATAAAGCAAGGACTTTATTAGATTCTGGATCGCAATCCAGCTTTATCACCCAGAGATTTTGCCAAAAATTAAACCTGCAGGAATATAAATTTAATATGTCTGTAACAGGTATAGGTAAAATGCAATCTACCATCAACGCAAGATGTAATACTGTTATAGAAACTCATCGCGGGGATTACAAGACAAAATATACATTGCTAATCGTACCGCAAATTACAGGTTACGTACCTAATTTTGCTGTTAATTCAACTGAATTGAATATTCCTAAAAATATCAGACTAGCAGATCCGAAGTTTTACGAATCTAACGAAATCGATTTGATATTAGGGGCAGAACATTTCTTCAAATTTATGTGTAGGGAACATATCGTTGGGCCACAACAAGCCTACGTTACAAAAAACTATTCGGCTGAATCATTTCCGGAATAGTAAATCCAAAAATCAATACGACTACACACTGTAACTTCGTACAAGCTAATAACATTTCTACACAGCGCGAAAACTTCTGGAAGATCGAGGAATGCACAACAAAACAAATATTTGCACCAGAAGAACTTCATTGCGAACGGCACTTTTGCGACAACATAGTTCAGTATGAAGATGGACGCTTGAATGTTTCCATAGCCATATCTCCCAGCGTACTCGACGAGTCACGAGAACAAGCGAAAAGACGTTTTTTTAGCATTAGAGCGAAAAATGTTCTCAAATAAAGAATTACGTACAGGATACGTAAAATTCATGAGAGAATGCGAAGATTTAGATCACATGACGCGAATATATGATGAAAGATTAGACAACGTAAACTTTTATTTACCGCATCATGCTGTTTTAAAAGAGGACAGCAGCACCACCAAATTGCGCGTCGTGTTTGACGCATCTGCTAAAAGTAGTAGCGGATACTCACTCAACGACATCCAGATGGTGGGTGCCACAACACAAAGGAATCTCCTATAAATTATATTAAATTTTCAAAAACTTAAGTTTGTTATATCTGCCGATGTCACCAAAATGAATCGGCAAGTGCGGGTGAAACCCGAAGATAGATCACTCCAGAGAATACTTTGGAGAGAAAAGCCTGAAGAAATCATTACTTGCTATGAGCTCAATACAGAGAAGAACAAAACCTTGTTTATTGCCTGGAATCCAGACGAAGACACTTTAAGTTATAATATCAAAGCACATGATAAAAATTAAAAGGTCACCAAACAAACAGTTTTATCTACCGTTGCGCAAATATTCGACCCGTTAGGATTAGTTTCACCAACCATAATACTCTTCACAATAATGTTACAAGTGTTGTGGAAGCTTAAACTAGCTTGGGACGAAACAATACCAACCAATATTCGCACAAGTTGGACAGCACTAATCTCCGGTTTACAACACATCTCAAAACTACAAATTAAAAGGCATGTTTTAAGTTTGAATTCCAAATACACGGAATTGCACGGATTCTCTGATGCCTCCATGGTTGCTTACGGCGCTTGTGTTTACGTCAGAACTACAACCGAAAAGGGAGATGTATCTGTTAACCTATTAATTGCCAAAACAAAGGTGGGACCACTTAAACCATTAACCATTCCGAAATTTGAATTATGCGCTGCTGTCATCTTAAGCAGACTAATCGCTAAGGTCATTAAAGGTATGACTATTGTACGGAATGAAATATTCTTGTGGTGTGATTCAACAATAATTTTATGTTGAATTAAGACACCAGCAATCAATTAAAATTATTCGTCAGTAATCGAGTTGCAGAAATACTGAAAGCAACAGAGGGATATGAATGGCGACATGTCCCTATAAAGGACAATCCTGTAGACCTTTTGACAAGAGGAATAAAACCTGATACACTTTTTCAGTCAAAATGACAAGCGCGTGTGATTTATCATTCTATAAAACCATCAAACTCCAGGAAAAAGCCACAACCATATCACCAGATGTCCACGAAAACTCGGTATAAGGTAGGGCTCAACTTCCCTTAAAATCACCAATCCCATCTTCCACATATAAACAATAAAAACTTCCCCAAGTTTTTACTTAATCTAACCTTACTTAAAATCTGTCTTAAAATTCATAACCAGTAAATCCATCTACAAACTGGAATATGGAATAAAATTCGGAAAATAAGAGGAGCAAAAAACATACAACAAACAACAATGTTAAGGGTAGGTAACCAAACAATAACCAGTCCACAAGAAATAGCAAATACACTGGCAGACACATTTGAACAAAATTCAAACGATCAATGTTACAGTGAAAACTTTTTACACAGAAAAACAGAAATAGAGCAGCACAGCATAGACACGAGCAGTGAAGAAAACCTACCAATAAATACACCATTCACACTAAACGAATTAAAATACACACTAAAACACATCAAAGGGAAAAGTAGTCCAGGAGCAGACGGGATCCCATATGAAATAATCAAAAACATATCCGAAGAAGCATTATTTCAATTACTAGACATTTATAATCACATATGGGAAAATAACCAATATCCCGAAAAATGGCGAGAAGTCACCACAATCCCAATATTAAAACCTGGGAAAGATAAAACAAACCCCACGAACTATAGACCAATATCACTGTCCAACTGTCTCAGCAAAGTCCTTCAAAAGATGGTCAACAAGAGACTAATGTGGTACCTCGAAGCAAACAACATACTAATAAAAGAACAATGCGGATTTAGAGCAAATCGATCTACAACCGATCAAATTATCTCCCTTGAAACAGAAATTCAAAAGGCGTACAAAAATAAACAACATCTAATCGCAATTCTATTTGATATACAAAAAGCATATGACTCCGCATGGAAACAGAATATAATAAAAACACTAGAAGAGTACAACATTAAAGGAAATATATTAAAATATACCATTAATTTCTTACACAAACGCAAATTTAGAGTAAAAAGTAACGGTTGTGTATCGGAGTAAAAAAAGCAACAGAACGGAGTCCCACAAGGCGAAATCCTAAGCGTTACCTCATTCTTAATTGCCATGAACAAAATAACAAAATACATCCCTAACAACAGTCAAATGTCACTTTTCGCTGACGATCTTATAATATATTACAAAGGCAAAAATACCAACAGTATAAAACAAAACCTGCAAAGTACAATAGATGGGTTACAAAAATGGGCAAACGCAACAGGATTCCAGTTTTCCGAATCAAAAACACAAGCGATACACTTTTGCAAAATTAGAAAACACCATGAACATCCGGTAATCAAAATAAACGACACAGCCATCACCTATTGCAACAGTTAAATTCCTCGGTGTAACATTCGACACCAAATTAACATGGGGACCACATATCCTAAAACTAAAAAAAGAGTGTATGCAAAAACTAAATATCATAAAATCACTTAGTCACTCGAAGTGGGGCGCTAACAGAAAATGTATTATGAACGTCTACAAAGCTATAATCAGATCTAAATTGGATTATGCTTGCATTGCCTACTCAACAGCTAGACAATCCAAATTAAAACTTCTCGACCCTATCCACAATACTGCTCTCCGATTAGCTTCAGGTGCATATAGAACTAGTCCCATAGAAAGCCTTACAGTTGAAATGGGAGAACCGATACTAGAATTAAGAAGAATGAAACTATCCCTAAACTACACAATTAAACTAACAGAAAATCAAAACAATCCCGCATTTAAAAAAATGTTTAAAACGAAAACAGAACTTTACAACGATACCCCTCTACAACAAAAAATAAACCTCTTTCTTAATAAAATACAGCTACCTCTACCATTCACAGAAAACATAACTTACCATAAATATCCTCCCTGGTTGTTATCCCCCTTAACAACTATTCTAGACCTATCCAAATATCCCAAACATGACACTCCCCCTGAGCTCTACCAACAACAGTTCCGAATAATAAAAAACAGGCATGACGATTACCAGTACATATATACAGATGGATCCAGGCACAACGACAAGATAAGAGTTGGTGTGGTAATAGAAAACACAATTGAAAATGTCCAACTTCCTTCCTGCGTAGCATATTCATAGCAGAGAGTTACAGCCTACGTAGAGCAACGGAAATAATAAAGAACGAGACACAAAACAAATTTTTCATATGCACAGACTCCCTCAGTACAATACAAGGCATAGATGACCCATATACAAAACAAAAATTCATACAAGACATTCAAACCAACATCCACGACTCTCAAAACAACCAAGGAAAATACATCATTGTAATGTGGATACCATCTCACTCGGGAATCAAAGGTAACGAAAAAGCCGACCAAGCAGCCAAAGAAGGTACAGAAAAAACCCTAGAAAATATCCATATCAAGACCTAAAAACCGTCATAAATAAAAAAATCAAAGACATATGGACACAAAAATGGAAAGAAAACACAAGCAATAAACTAAGACAAATAAAAGAAGACGTCCAAGAATGACCAACAATAGAAGATCGAAAAACACAAACAATACTAACGAGACTTAGAATAGGCCATACGAAAATAACGCACAGCCATATATTACAAAAAACCCAGCCCAACATCTGTGAAACATGTAACACCCAGATCACCGTCGACCACATCATCATCCACTGCAGGAAATATTCAACACAGAGACAACTCCACAACATCCCAAACACACTAAAACAAGCCCTAGGAAACAACAGAGAAAACAACCAAAATGTTATAAAATACCTACAACATATACAATTACTAAATAAAATATAATGTAATATGACACTGAATGTAATCTCAATGTACCGAGGCACTAGTGTTTCATGAGCCGAAGTGCCTTTAAATTTCTTAAATAAATAAAAAAAAAACCTGATAAACTAGAAGCTACTAAACTATGGTGGGAAGGACCAGAGGGGCTTCGCAATGATGAAATATATTTGCCCAAGATAAAGGCTAAAGAATTAGAAGTCGAAATTCCTGAACACACAAAAAAATACTATTGCCGTTACAACAAATATAAATCAGCCTGTCATTGACTTTAAACGATATTCAAATCAAAATTTACTTGAAGGTATAATGGGATATTGTTTACGTTTTATTGAGAACAGCAAATGTAGAAATGAAACGCGCGAATCGCAAAAAACTGGATCATTAACTTCAATGGAAAGAATAAACGCTCTGAATACCTAAATTAAAATCGCTCAAAATGAAATATTCTTTGAAACTATTGAAGTGCTAAACAATACAGAAACCCTACCGAAAAATAATAAATTATTAAGTTTGCATCCTTTCCTAGATGAACACGACGTACTAAGAGTTGGATATAGATTAATAAATTCATCATACGCTTTAGAAAAGAAGCATCCTGCAATCTTGCATGCTAAACATCGATTAACCATTTTAATATTTGAAAGAGAACACTTAAAATTGATGCATGCAGGCCCCAGAGCAATATTATGCTCAGCCGGGGAATAAACTTGGCCTATAACGGGACAAAATCTCAAAGCGAATCGTACGCCAATGCGTTAAATGCTGCAGATATGACCCAAAACCCATGAATCGTATAATGGGTAACTTGCCTAAAGAACGCACGCAGCTAGTTTTTCCATTTCAAGTAACGGGTGTAGATTTCGCCGGACCATTTTCTATAAAAAGAGAAGCCGGACGCAAATCTATCATGAATAAAGGATACATATGCGTTTTCGATTGTTTTGCGACCAAAGCACTTTACTTGGAATTGGTTACAAGTCTTACTAAAAAAGGTTTCATTAGCACATTAATACGTTTCATTGCACGTCGAGGTTGCTCATCGCAAATTTATTCAGTTCACCGGCGCATATTCCGAGGTAAAAGAGTTTGGGAATTTTATAAAAAAATCAGAAAGACATACATGAAGCATGCTCTAAATTAAGTTTGCAATGGAGTTTTATACCGGCAAGAGCCCCCGCACTTCGGAGGAATTTGGGAGGCAGAGTGAAAGCTGTCAAATTTCATATAAAGAGCGTACTAGGAAATGCTTCTCTGAATTATGATGAATTTTATTCGGTTATTGTGCAAATTGAATCGATTTTAAATTCTCGTCCACTGACCCCATTGTCCAATTGTCCTGACGATTTTTTACCCCTCACTCCAGCTCACTTTTTAATAGGCCGTACATTTACGGAATTACCAGATACGAATGTGG
This sequence comes from Harpalus rubripes, assembly GCA_963082715.1. Classification (NCBI taxonomy): domain Eukaryota; kingdom Metazoa; phylum Arthropoda; class Insecta; order Coleoptera; family Carabidae; genus Harpalus; species Harpalus rubripes. Next base: position 24,803,890 of record OY720454.1, on the reverse strand, counting down.
AACACATACCGACCAACCGTTTATCAAATTACCAGCGGATACAACAATTAAAACAAAATTTCTGGCGTCGCTGGTCCAAGGAATACATCAGTGAAATGCAGTAGAAATCCAAATGGAAGAAGCAGCGGGAGAACCTGAAGCTGAACGACATAGCCCTGGTTAAGGAAGACAACCTTCATCCTGCCAGCTGGTTATTGGGCAGAGTTATAGATCTACATCCCGGCGCCGACGGAGTAGTTCGTGTCGTCACCACCAGAACCGCCCGAGGTATACATATATATGGTGTTTCAGGACTAGTGTAACAAACTTTAACAGCTTATTCCTGAGGTCATTTTGAGCCAAAAATGTCATATGAACATAGGTCCTATTCCTTCTAGTTACCAAAATACAAGAGTTTAAAGTTCTATAAAGAACACGAATTTTTTTAATTTTTGTAATCAAGGTACTTTTGGAATACAAGAGTTATATTGAAAAGTCATACCTTATTTGTATTCATTAATTTATGTATTCATTAATTGTCTTAATTAAAAATTGTTGTACTTTTGATTGTATTTTTGTTTCATAATGGATGGTTATAGTGCTGCTAAATATGCAGATATGATTTTTATTTATAGATTATGTAATGGTAGTGCCCGTTATGCGTCCAGAGAATACCAAGACAGATATCCAAATAGACGCCAACCTTCCCATCGCCTATTTGCGCGCATTTTTCAGCGTCTACGTGAAACTGGATCAACAACTGTACGGGGAGGTGTACAAAATGATGGCATTGGTGTTAATAATAACGTTGAAGATGAAGAGAATATAATTGATGCTGTTCTCGATAATCCTGAAATCAGCACAAGACGCATCGCTGCTCAATTACACATGTCTCACAGCACTGTTTGGCGGATATTAAACCGTGAGGAATTACATCCCTATCACTTTCAGCGAGTTCAAGCACTGCAACCCGGAGACTATGGTCCTCGTTTAGAATTTTGTCGCTGGTTTCTCCGTCAAAATTTAAATGATCCTTTATTTCCAAAGTGTTATGGTCTGATGAAGCCCAATTCATGAGAGACGGAGTAAACAATTTCCATAATTACCATTTAGGGAGCATTGAAAATCCACATGCGATTGTTCAGTCCCGTTTTCAGCAAAAATTTAGCATAAATGTCTGGACAGGAATTTTCAATACTAGATTACTAGAAATTGAAGTTTTAATTGACCGATTAACAGCTGATGGCTACAGAAACTTTCTGGAAAACAGACTACATGAACTAATAGAAGATGTTCCACTTCTTGTACGACAACAGATGTGGTACCAGCATGATGGTGCTCCTCCTCACTATGGTACACAAGTAACTGAGTGGTTAAACCAAAACTTTCCCAATAGGTGGATTGGACGTGGAGGTCCAAACTTTTGGCCTGCAAGATCTCCAGAATTAAATCCTCTTGATTTCTATCTATGGGGACACTTGAAACAAGAAGTTTATTGGGTACAAATAAACACGCGTGAACAGTTACTTTAACGAATTATGAATGCATCTGCTGCCATGCGTAACGATCAAAATGTAATTTATCGTATATATGATTCTATGATTCGCCGATGTCAAGCATGCATACGAGTTCAAGGCGCGCATTTTGAGCACTTTCTGTATTTTTTTTAAAATTTGTTATCTTATTTCATATTGTGTCAACCTATTCCATGTTTGGTTATGCTGTTCTGTGTTTAGAATTTATTTATTTGTCTATTTAATAATTGTGTCATCGTATGTTTTGTTGGACAAATCGTATACGTTAATATTAATAAATAAAATTAATTAATACAAATAAGGTATGACTTTTCAATATAACTCTTGTTTTCCGAAAGTACCTTGATTACAAAAATTCAAAAATTTCGTGTTATTTATAGAACTTCATCCTCTTGTATTTTGGTAACTAGAAGGAATATTCATATGACATTTTTGGCTCAAAATGACTTCAGGAATAAGCTGTTAAAGTTTGTTACACTAGTCCTGAAACATCCTGTATATAGGCAGGATATTTACTCAATGCGATAGAAATGTGTACCTTTCATTGAATAAAGACCGTAGTATTATGTTATTATTTATTGAATATACGATTTTAAATTTTGGAAGAAGTGCCAACATAATTCCCCGTTAACCTAAATTATAGGCCTATTCTGTAAAATATTCGCTTAACGAATCGTTATCATAACGAAATCGCTATTATGAAATTCGTTATGTCTACTTAACGACAATCGTTATCTTCGTATCCGTGTTCGGTAACACATAAATAATAACCTTGAGAGCAAGTTAAAAACATTATTTCCGAAAATCAAATGATAATTTTAAATGAAATATATAAAATAATTCAATATCACAAACAAAACTTCTATATTAGACATGGAGGGAATATTTGCAATCGCTAGTGCAGCATCATCCCCCTCTACAATGTATAGCTATGGGTGTAACTTTAGTTGAAGTTACAAGGTTGTTGCTGTCAACTGTAAGTTTTTTTTTTCAATAATATTAAATTCTTCATTTAACATAGGTAATTATTTGCACATTTTTTGAACAATGGTGTTTTGTTATGTTGTGGGATGCTCCAATACGTCAGGAACAAAGACAGCATTGCAGATAGAAAAATAAATAAATATTTTTTTAAAAAAGTATAGTTTATCGGTATAAGAAAACTATTTATAATAATAAACATTCATCATAGTTTAAATTTTTAACAATTTATATTTTTTCATCTTTTCTGAATTTAGTCTATTATGTAATAATAAATAATTAAAAAATCTATTATGAATGTATTAAAACAATTATAATTTCTTACAAATTTAGCCTCAGCCTAGCCTAGATCTATTGATTTAAATAAATCATGTAAAAGGTAGCCACATACCACATCGATCACAGATAAGTGAATTTTTCTATATTCTAATCTCTTCTAAGCACATATTTGCTGAAAAATATGTATGTTTAACGATATTACTAGAAATAAAACATTTCAATTTCAAACATTTAATTTTATATTTGCCGCGAGAATCCCCATATGAATGTGTTTTAGAAGGAGGTACTACAGTATCTGTGTCCGTCCCCACCGTGCTTCACTCCCCTTGCCCATAGCTCAAATCAAGGCTCTGTCCATATTTATTCCTACCTCCATGAGGTTAGATACCTTCTAGCCTGTCAGCGTCAGCTGTCAGACTATTTCTTCTTCTTACTGTGGGCACGTTGGGCTATGCCAAAGCTTCTACTACCATCTGTAGACAAATGGTGAAGCTTGCACTAGAGGCTGGGAATATATACTTGCTAGATTATTTTAATATTACCTTGCAAAAATACTATAATATGACTGTTTTTTGAGATTACTATTCATAATAATTGCAATTTTATTTTGACACGAATAAAAATTCTGAATTATTGACAAAACGTTTCTGTAACGAATGATTTTTTTAGTCGTTAAAAATTACGATATCGTTATATTTTTTCATTATGTAGAATTAAATTAGTGTTTACAGAATACCACTTTAACAATTATCGGTATAATAACGATATGACAATTGATAACAGTGCATAATGTCATAACGAATGTTTACAGAATGTGCATATTAAATGATTTTCGTTATTGTTAAAACGATATAACGTTTTAACGATTCGTTATGTTATAACGATGCTTACAAAATAGCCCTATTAATCTGTAGTTTGTGTACTTAGCTAAGAAAAATCACGCCATTGATTCAAATTTTCAATAAGTAAATAATACCTATTCCAGGTTGTATTTAGTTGCGAATTTTTTTATATTTTTTGTTAAAAATGCGATAATTTGAAGCCGCCTACTGGTTTAGGGGTAAAAATCGCAGTAATTTCACCCCATTATATCGCGGAGTCAAGGATTTTTCCCTTATTATTGCGAGGGTAGAATTAATGACTGCATCTTATAAAAAGAAAAGTGCAAGAAGCAAAAAATTTTGAATGGGTTTAATTATTGAAATAAAAATATCTACTGGATATATCATAAATTGCAACCAAAATATACAAACTTGCTTAAAATGATTAAATAATTTAATAGTTTTTTAATTTCCTGATTTTCAAGTAGGTACATAGTTTTTTTCTTGAAAATAAAAACAAAATATCTATTTAATGATTACATACATTAGACATAGGAGTATATTTCGGCTCCATTTGAAAATTCAAATTAAGATGAATTTTTCGAAAATATTGAGAGAGAAAAGTTATGATAATTGCTGGGAATTTTTATTGAAAAATTGCGCTTACTCGGGGTACGTTCGGCATTAATATTTTGAGCGCTCAGAGCCGTCAATTGCATTCGGCATTGACATTAGACGTTCTATGTGCTGTCACCGAGCACACAGAACGAGCTCTCGATTCTGAGCATGCGCACGAGTACAAGCCATCTGAACTGTCATTTGGCTAGTCAGTTAAAAATTTAATATCCGCGTAAAAACTAGCAAATCCAGAACTTAAACCGGCGGAGGGTAGTTCTTAGAATTCTGTACCACGCTCTCGCCTGATAATTATATATATATATATATATATATATATATATATATATATATATATATATATATATATATATATAATATTTTGACTCATTTATTGGAAAAAGTTTTAAATATGAACAACAAATTTCTTTACGTGCCCTTTATGTTAAAGTATGTTTTATAGAAACATTACAAAAACATTGTGAAAATTAACATAAATATAGGGAAGTTAGAAATAATGTTTTGTAAAAATTACTCAAAATTCATATAACCATTTTCATAAGCTTGTACGGTGAATCAAGTACACCATAATTAGATAATGAAGATAGGTAGTTATAAATTATATTATTACTGAATCGTAATTTCATTGTTACCTACTAGAAAAACTTATAAAAGTATAATATTTTAACACTTATATGAAAAACTATTAATTCGTTAATATACGTTTTACTCCTGTACTATTTTTGTTCTTATTGCATATTTGTGTTTTATAATTTCCCGTTTAACCTATGAATCTGGAGCGTTCGGCATTAGTATTAACATCTGTGAAATCCATCACGTTATCTATGAGATCTGAGCAATCCGTAGATTTCAATGCCGAACGTACCCCCAGAGTTTACTCCTCGTACTCTGCTACGCTAGTAGCGTACAAAATACTCCAATGAGGTTTTGTGCGTCATACACATACTTTTACAACGAAATCGAGTTTGAAATGGAAATAGATATAGAAGATTATCAATATATTAAATAAATGATGATTATTTATCTAATAAAAAGTCATGAAAAACAATCGTAATACCTGTAATAATTGTAAAAATGTCGTGATTATTTTTAGAAATAAAAAAGTCGTGTTAAAGATATATTTTCACATTTTTAGGTTATGTTATGTTATGTTATTTACTCAATGTCGTTGATAAATACTGCGGAAAATATGCTCATGTGACCGTACTCGTAGTAGGGGATACACATACTCTGTATCTTTGTTTTGGAACGCACCCCCGTAGTAGTGAAACTCTATATAATAATTAAATTAAATTTAAACGAAAAAAAAACCGAAAGTGGTATAATTTACATTTGTGTTTGTCTATTGGTCTATGTATGTTTCAGAAAAACAAATACTTTAACAAAATAGTCTCTTATTGAAGTTCTGCAGATCCCAATTGTCGACACATTTTTCTGGACGATCTGTATTTCTGAGCCATATGTGTCAAGATCTACTCTAATTTTTATTGGGACTCACAGAATCTGTTGGCGGTACTATCATGGCGCCTAGTATATTACTACTTCGCGTAACTCGACAATCGCCCTTCAATGATTCCTGACTTGGACTTCCAATCTGTTTTAATAGATAACTGGTTCGTACATATACACTCTGCATAGTATTGAAATGGATAATTAAAAGTAAAATAAATGGAACTACTGGCATAAGTTTTATTTATTAATAAATAAAAATAGAATATAATCATGTATTATGTACATTGGTGTGCTAATCTAGTTTACAAGATATCGGTAATGATGATGACATATTCGTACCGTTCGAGCTTTTTAGTGTTGCCGCAAGACCAAGACCAGTCTTGTCTCGTCTCGTCTTGGTCTTGTCGAGACAAGACCATATCATTTTGGTCTCGACTAAAAAGTCAAGACGAGACTAGACCAGTATCGAGTCTTGTCGAGAAAGTCTTGAAGTCTCGACAAGACCCTCGACTTCAATTCGTCGGTAGTTTTTCAAAACATTTTCTAAAAGTTCTTCAAAAATTACGAGCAACGCTATTTATGCTATTTGAAAATTCATAATAATAATAAACATATTAATTTTAATCATATGTTCCTGAAACATTAATTTATGTAAATATAAAAATTCAAACACTATTAGAAATTCGCAGATTAGGCTGGAAGCTTGGCTTATATTTCCAAAAATTGTAAATAGGCATAATATTTCAAAAACTATTAAACCGTTAAACTTTACAACGTATACGTAGGATAAAAACTACCCAGTATAAACCGAATATTTAAAAATTTGTAATTTTATTTATATCCTATCAAATGTACTAACAAAACTGAATTATCAAGTTGACTAAAATTATTTTCAATTATTAAACAGCACAAAAGTTATACCTACCTACAATGTAAAATATGATATTTGAAAGAAAACGTAAACTCAATTACAATATTTTATTGTATTGTAATTATTGTACTGTATTTTTTTTTTGTTTTATATAATTTAATACTGTTCCTACTGTAATTGCGACCTAGTGCTGCTGTATTGAAACATAATGTTCACTTTAAATATATAGTATTTTTCATATATTTACAAAAAAATCAGCTGATTCTTAGAATTATGTTAAAATGGAAAATGCCGATAAAGATTTTTACGACCTTAAGCCCTTAGGAAAACCAGTTTCTTTAAAAAAACCATATTGTAAATTTTTAACAGATGTGCACCTTATTTCACCTGAATAATTAATTTGAAATTGAAAATAATGATTATTTCATTATACAAAACGCAATGATTCTTAAAAATGTAACGCCATAATATAGCTAATTGCGCATACGTTTTGTTTTATATTTTCAATTTTCACCAATACTTTATTTAAAAGTTTAACCTTGAGTTAACTGTCGGGATGAGTATGACCGTAGTGTCCCTAAAAATGAAGGGGCATGGATGGAGGACAAAGCAATGGATATTTCCAAGAATTTCATTTATACCTACTTGCTCTGATCATTACATTTTGAATCTCTCAGATCGTCATCATAGAAAGTGAGAAATATTCATTCATATACTTATATGAATGAATATTTCTCACTTTCTATGTTTTGTTACAATTTGCCCCGATTAAACTATAGTTTTATAAAAACATAAAACTGTTATAATCAATTTTTTGTATTATTAGGTAGTAATGTTCATTAATGAAATCAAATTTTCTTTATTGGGAAACATATGTATATTTTGTAACAGTTATTTCGTCGATTTAAAATTAAAAAGTTTGTCTTTTGGGAATTACAGGCCCTAGGCAGATCCAGTATAGTGTTCTTGACCTAAATTAGGTCCTGGTCTTATTTCAAATTTGAAAAAATTGCACTGAAGTTTCTTTCTTATCAGCCATACATGATTCTTGCAATTTTCTTCACCTAACATATTTTAAAATTAATTATTATTTAAACTAGTAATATCTACATTATTTTACCTTAATTTCGACATTATAAAATATTTTAATGTGCTCTATTGCCAAGAGCTCCTAAAGTTTCTCTTAAAACAGCACCTTAATTTTCGCGATTTATTTTCAATAATTTGCTTGACTCTAGAAACTTCATAGCTTCCCACTAATTTTTTACCATTACTTTTACTTTTATTTCGAAAAACATTCAAGTTTACAGCTTGAAAACCACAAGTAATTGTAACTGACATTTTCCGGATTTTGACAATGATCAGCTCAAAGATGCTTATCGCTCCCAGTAGTCGGCGCTGCAGTCGCTCAAAAAGGAACGGTACAAGCGTATTATGCCTTCACATCGAAACACGCATAAAATAATATGAAAATAATAAATAATGTATATCCAAATAATGTAATATCAACTTCATTGTTGTTCTATATTTTTCAATCTCTAGATTTTACTGTTTACCCAGTGCTATTAAAGAAAAACGCATTGCTGTTAATTATAATTCGGTATCTAGTTATGTACCAATTGAAATAAAATATATATTGTATGTAAGAATAAAATTTTGAAAAAACACTCGGTATATATGTCCCATTTTCATATTATTATTTTTTAAGTAATCGACGATCGACGATAGTCATAACAGTATATTATATACTCAGGGACTAAAGTGCATATTCAATCCTGTGGGTGAAGTTTATTTCCCGAGCCGAAGGTGAGGCAAATAATCACCTGAGGGATTGAATGCACTTTAGTTCTGTGGTATATACGCTATTTTTCGCACTGCCGTATCAAATGGAACCATATTACTGTAAAAGAAATTAATCTTACAATTTTACAATACAATTGTCAAAAAATTTGTTCAAATTTAAACTCAACGCCTTCTTAAAATGTAGTGCAGATACGAATAAATAAATCATAGTAACTTTATGTTATGGAAACTTCTTGTTTATTTTTGCTTTAGTCCCCCAGGGATTTTTTTCATATTTAATCCCTCTGGAACTGAATTTGAACTTTAGTCCCTGAAATGAGTGATTAGAATCGCTCTTTAGTCTCGGGAGTGCGAAAAATACTTTTAAAATTAATATCGCAAACATTTTCGGAATTTTTAAATCGCGATTGTATGGTTTTTCTTAGATATTTCTGCACTATTACATACAATTATAATAAACCATTTGTTAATTGACGCAAAGTTGAGAGTCTTGTCGAGACTCGAGACAAGACGAGACTGACTTCAAGTATCGTCTCGACAAGACCAAGACAAGACCAATGTAGTCGAGACTAAGTCAAGACCAAGACAAGAACGACCTCAAGTCTTGTCTCGTCTCGTCTTGTGGCAACACAAGAGCTTTTACTAGGCGTCACCACACGGGTACTCATTTCTGGCGTGGAAAGTGCACTACCATAATATGAATATTGTCAATAATATAACCATTCTTTTTGAAATACAAACAGTAGACATATTTATTTATCACTTTAGAATTTTACAATATAATGTTTGTATTTAAATTTCTTTTCCATACATGAAATCGATTAAATTTTTTCCTTGCCAAAAATTTTAGAATGACAATATTTCTCGAATTTTTATTGCAATCGTGCTTTATTTGACACAGGACTTTTTTATGTTCGTCTTAGGTTCATTTTTTCAAACAATGTGTAGCGATGTTTACATATTTGATGTCCTACTAGCCGCCATTAATTTCGCTGGTGTCGCATGCTATTTTTCGGGGGTAGTGTAGGTATTCCATTTTATTTAGAAATTATAATTCGACAATCTTCAACTATTAATGAAAGCATACCGAATACTAAGAAATCATAAACCTCTTGTACGCATGACAAAATTGAATTACGTAATGTTTAATAAGCTTTAATATTTTTACGGGTGCAGCATTTCAAAAATTCAAAAAATTAATTTTAACATATTTAAACAGCAAATTTATTTTGCAATGTATTAAAAATCTATTAATTAAAATATAGAAGACCTACGCATTTTTTTATTACGTTGACAAAAAATCTAAATTTATGAAATTTTAAAATTCCATGTTAAATAAAACATATTACACCTACAGTATTTGAAGCAAATATTAATTAAAAAATTACACAGCTAAATACACTGGATTAAACTTCTAATGAATAAATACAGAATGATTTGAAATCCGTAGTGTATAGTTGGTTTACAGAGAGTTATTGCGGTGTAATTAAATGCATCGAATGTAGTAATTGTTGAATTGATGAAGAGAATCAACAAGTACAGTTCCTTTGATATTCAAAAAATTGATTATTTAAGTAATAGAGCTTTATTTGGATTGTTGCTCTGATAAAGTTAATCACAATACGAGAAACATTCTCTCTTTAACTTAATATAAGAGAGTACTTTGATTTATTATGTAGTCGATCATACAATTTCTCTATCGAGCAGTAGGCACGAGTTAAATTTTACTGACAGACATATTGCACATATGCCGAATGCCGCATGTCTCAAAACACTGACTCACCCCCTAAAATATTTACTGTACAAACTACGTAAAGAAAGTAACTTTTTTGGTAGCCTTTGTATTTGAATTCATATTGTGTTTTTAATTTCACTTCATGTCGTTCTCTGAAGATGGTTTATTAAACTGAAATGATTAAGAAGTATACTGTGTGTTTTTACTTTAATATATAAATTATGGAATTAAACCAAGAATTTTTAATTTTAATTTGATTAAATTTATTAAAAATATTTTGCTGAGAGAACCTCATATAAGCCAATTCAACATATTAAATTACTTGTTATTCTTTCAAATCAAATAAAGGATTTCACACTATAACGGTAACTAACTCATATATGTATAAAAAGATTTAGAGTTTAGAAAAGTGCTCCACTCGGACGGCTTAGAAAATTAAATGCCTCAGGACTGACAAGGATTCGTTCCAAAATACGTCCGGATTCGAAGAGCAATCCACTCCCATTTATTAACATTGCTATGGTAACAAAGCTTACTTCCGAAGACAGCTGTTGTTATGGAAACAATTCACAAGCCAGTTATGACTTATAAACTCAAAATGGGACTGTAGACTGTATTAACATACAAATTATATCTTTATTAACTTTTTATCATTACTAATTGTATATGGTGTTTAGGGATTTTCAACCTCTATAGGTTATATCCCTAGGGTGGTCTGCCAAACACAACTTCTATTAATTTCTTGCATTACCTTTACTGCTTAGATGTCATGTGTGTATCCCACCCAGTGCAAGCCCATGTTACAACCACTAAGCGGTGGTGAGGTAACGAGAGTAGATACCGATCAAGGCCAGGCGAGAAAAATTCCCGATCTGACCCGAATTCGAACTCACGATTCCTGAAACTAGAAGATAGTACATACTCTACTACTGTGCTATCCCGTCGTCAATTACTATTAATATTATTGTTCTTGTATTTTTTTTTTTTAACAAAACATATGTTTTAATTAATTGCGTCGTACTTTTCGTATCGTTACCATACCATAAAGACGATAGCGTGAATATTTTATACAACAATAAATCGCTAATTGCAAAGCAAAACTCAAAAATTAAAAAAAATGTGCATCATGCAGTGGACGACAAAGTGGCAGCAAGATGGGGCAACTGGTCATACGGTTTAGAACCGCAATGTAGTACACAGATTTTCAAAAAACGAACAGTTTCACAAAATTCAGATTTCAATTGGCCCCCACGTTCGAATAATTTGACAGCTCCAGACTTTTTTCTTTGGGAATAGCTGAAGAATCGGGTGTGGTGTATGTCAATAATCCCAGGACTATCCAGCAGTTTAACAACTTTCGGGAAGAAAATCAAACACTGAACTAAGACATGGAAAATGCAGTAGAAAGCAATGTTCGTGCGGAGCGAAGATTGGACGATTTACTTGATGTTATTTTTCACGCATAGTTATTTCCATTTTCGGTACATTACATGTACAAAAATAAACAAAAAAAAAATTTAAGCGCAATAAAATTATACAAATTTTAAATGGTGAAGGGACGCTTCTATACCTATATAATCATACAGTCTTTATTCCTCATACCAAAATGTTCTAAATGGAGACATAAAATCTAATTTAACAATATGTTTCATTTAGTTGTAGTTCTGATACGAGTACAGTAGCTATTACAATTTAAACAAATGTAAAATGCATGTTATACATTTTGTAAATTTATTTCAAAAAATAATATCTCTCTTTATTTGTCTTTTCTAAATACAGGAATGCTTGTAATCCAAAACTAGTTGGAATCTAAGAAGAACGTTCCATGAAATTGTAGAAATATTTCATTAAATATGAACTAATCCTCCATTCAATTAAATAGCACAAAAGATAAATCTCCTATGAATTCTTAACTATTTTGTCTCCTGTTTCGCTATCTACCCTGCTCGACAAAATAAAACATCTCCCGCTATCCTACTGTTAGATGGGTCAGTGCAGGATGTATATGACAACAATCCTGCCCGACATTCGGCGACGCTCGGCTCACGTCGACCGTCTTCGGCAACGGGACGCAGGCGCCCGAGGGAAACACACCTGTGCTTTGATCGAAGGTGTGAAGGGTGACGTCACACAGAATATTTATAATGCTATCTTAGAAGAGAAAAAGAGGGCTTCTGGTTTAGGTGACATTGATGGGATAATTAAAAAAGAAAAAGTAAAATTACTTTTCAACCGCAAATTTGATTATTAAAAAAATATATCGTCGTATCTTTTAAATACATTTCTAACACATTTTGTTGCCTATCAAGCGGTACGGCAAAATTCATATAGTACTAGTTACTTTTCAATATTTTAATAGTAATCACGAAAAGAAATTGACGTGGCAAGCATTTTTACCCCCGTTAGATTAAATTATTTTCCGTAAAATTATATATACTTGTACAACGTAAACGTACTAGGTTCATAAATAATTACACTTGAGACCACAGATAAAAGAGGTATAGGATTCACGGTAAAATCGCCTATCGAGATTAATGTAGACTATGTGTTCGTGTGCACTTGTGTGCGTGCGTCTTTGTGTATGTTTTGTATTAGTAGCAGATGTCTCAATTATGTACGAGAAACTTATAAGACTAAAATTTATTAAACTCCGTATTTCTCATTTTATCATTTATCATTATATTCCTACATTTTTGATAAAAAAAATGTAGATATGTATTAAATAATGTTCACAAATATATCTCGCAGACCATATCACTTCAAAGGCAAACAATCGATAAATTCAAGTATTTTAATTGCCAGATAAATGTCAAGTCAGAAAAAATATTTTAATGGAATCGCTTTGCATGAAATGTGATATACGAATCTTATGTATAATAAAATGGAATATCCTAGAGGTATTGTGCTGGCCACAATATATTTTTGTTAATCTATAAATCCATTCTAAATATATAGCCTTGTAATATGAGGACTGTTTTAAAGATGTTATAGAAGGGTTTTTGTAATTTAATATTTTTAATGCACTGAATTTGGAAGTTGTTACGTTTATAACAAAAAAAAATATATTGATTAAAAAACCAGAATTTACAGAAATAATACAAAATTTAAAGAAAAATTGCCCTGAAAAGTTGTTAATCACGTTTTCTCTGTGACCACAAACATATAATAATATGAATTGCTGAAAAATGACATTTATCTGAATTTTTCAAGACAAACTGTTAGAAGCTTAAAGTAAACTGTCACTTCCAGTTCCAGCTGACCTATTATGAACAAAATCTAGGCAGCTCTCCATGTAGATGAAAAAAAAAATATAATTTTTGGAATTAAAGTGCTTTAGTTATCGGAGCACAAAATATCGTTCACACAAACGTACACACTTATGTACGCACATACTGATATCATCGTAAAAATAAAATATAATTTTACGGATCTTAAACATTTGATATTTATTTAAAAAACTCCAATTGTAAAACATACTTCTGTAATGGGAGATAAAAAAATATGTATAGGTTTGAACTTTGAAGCAAAGACCGAAAAACAAAAATTACAGAATTCGAGCTAGGGAGAGTAAAAAGAAATTTTATAAATTACAAAGAGTAGGTATGTATAAACAATAGAAAAAATGTTTATTCGGTTATATAACGGAAACATTCCAATTTGTTAGCAAAATATGTTTTGTAGAATGGAGCGAAATTATAGTTTGTTGGCTTGGTAGAGATTTGGTATTTAATGGTGACTTGTTTTGTTATTATAGTAAAATTGAAATTTTTTATTTCAATTCCTAAATTGCTACAAAGCCATAGAAATAATTACCAAATAAAAGAAAATCCGAGAGTTGTCTATTTTTTTCTTTATTTATTAATATTTTTTGTATTTTTGTAACATAACATTAAAGATATATGTATGTAAACGAATTTTAAACATTTGTAAATAATGAAAATAAAATATCCTATTCGGTTGTACAAGTCAAAAAATAATTCGATTTAGAGAAAAATTTAAATTAGAGACAGGTTGGTTAAACAAGAGCCGACTGTATATTATTGCTATTTTTACCTTCCCTCACCTTTAGGTAAGGAAGGTATTTTCTTTGGTCAAAAAAATCGATGATGAGTTTTTAATGAATAAGCACGTTTTAGGGTATCTAGAATACGATTTTACAATTTTTACGATGATGTCTGTATGTATGTGTGTGTGTCTGTGTGTGTGTGTGAGTGTGTGCGTGTGCGCGCGTGTGTGTGTGCGTGTGTGTATGTACGTGTGTGTGTGTAACGATTTTTTCGGATCGCATAACTCTAATACCACCTTTACAAATATTATATTTCTTGCGTATTCCTTTTCTTTACGTCCATATGAAGAGCTGATTAGATTTTGGTTATAATTTGTCGATCGGAAGTACGCTAATTTGAAGATTTTAACAGTTTTTCTTGAAAAACGCTGTTAAATATCATTTTTACCTTCCGTCATACCGTAGGTAAGGGAGGTAAAGTAATCGTGCCAAAAATTTCGATTGTGAGTTTTCAGTAAATAAGCACGAATTAGGGTCCCCACAACACGCTTTTACTATTTTTACGATGATGTCTCTCTCTCTCTCTCTCTCTCGTTGTCTCTCTCTCTCTGCGTGTGTATGTGTGTGTGTGTGTGTGTGTGTGTGTGTGTGTGTGTGTGTGTGACGATTTTTTCGTCCACGACAACTCTTATAACAAACTTCCAAATATATCTATTTTTCTTATTTAAGCTTCCTGCATTCATATAACGAGTTGATTAGATTTTGTGTAAAATTGGATAAAGGGAGGAAATGTAATCGTGCTAAAATTCGATTGTGAGTTTTCAGTAAATAAACACGAAATGTCAAATGTAGACAATATAAACTATGTAAACTTTGTATATATTGCACATGCGCACTAGCGAAATACACCTGATTTCTTATTTAAAAGCAATATTTACCCCTGGCGTCTGAGCAGAAAAAAGGGATACAGAATATACATTTTTTCTCGGGACTCATAAAAGATATCATTTTCAAATAAAAAAATGTATTTAGTCAAAGAATGTATCTAGGTCTCAATTGTGTTAGAAATTCCATTTTTTGGTGATTATACTAAAAAAATAGTTAAAATAACTTATCTTTCAATGAAAATTTGACTGTGATAAATATAAAAACTTAAAATTTCAACACAACACAAACATAGATTTACTTTGGAAAATACATTATGATTTTCAAATTTGTTTTATTACCCCAAAGAAGAAAAAATCTATGTAATAATCTGAACCTCTGTATACTGTACTTTCGCAGCAAAATGCTTGTCATACAGTGTCGCCGTGCAGTGGTCTTAAATAGAACTTCGATGAAAATCTGGTCACTATAAGTTTGCAGTCAAAAATTAACATAGGTAATCGATAAGCTTGTTAGTGAAGTATAATAGCAAATGTTTCCCAGAATTTTGGTTCGACCAGTCTATATTTTTGCATACATTAGAAGCCTCGTTAAAAGCGTTATACTCGAAAACTACAAGAGATGCTTCCTTCGAATAAAATATTTTTATTTTTTATTTTTCAGTATTTTTTTATGTATTTACATAAATTTTTTAAAAAGACACATTACTGTGGACCTATAACAATACAATAAATAGAGAACAGAATTTATATTACTTAGTTAGGTTTGATGATTGAATATTTTGCATTGTTTAAAAAAATAGTTCAATAATTCCAAATTTTGAAAAGATTTTCAAAAAATGAGACGCTGTGGGCTGTAGATAAAAATAAACTATTTCGACCGTTTTTTTACTGTAATAAACAAAAAATTGAAAATTTGACATAACCCAACCTTGATACTTTCTTAGAGTACATGCAATTTTTTAGTTAAAATAAATATATTTAATGGTCTCAGAGAAAAAACGCATTTCCTGTACCTACCTCTTTTTTCAACTGTCCGATATTATATTGCTCTTAATTGTAGTAGGTAATTTTTTTTATAAATAATGTCCATGTAAGGAGTAAATATTTGTTGATTATTTGTAACACTCATATTTTAATAGTTTATTGGAATTGTATAAATATTATTTAATAATAATAATAATAATAATAATAATAATAATAATAATAATAATAATAATAATAATAATAATAATAATAATAACAATATGTAAAATTATTGAATTATGTACAGAATCTTGTTTATTTTTTGTATAAATTCTACAGTACTCATGTACCTACCTACCTAAATATAATTCAGTATAACAAATCAAGCAAGGTAGTTTTACTTCGGTCAGTTTCCTGTAAACTGCAAACTACAAATGGTCAATTGATCCATTCGACCCTAGCTCCGCCCAGGTAACGCACGTGGCTGCACCCCCCTTATACTTACCCCGGAGCGCACTACTAGCACAAAGAGTAAATACTGCTCTTAAGCTGACAGTCCAGTCACTGGACTCCAATAAAATGGGAGGCAGAAAAGCGAACGAAAATTTTAAAAAATTTAAATGTACCTAAAGCACGTGAAAGACATATACAAAGCTTCTAATATAGAATATAATTGTGGGTATATTTCTTACAAACTACAAAGTAATGTAAACATACACAGAATTAGTATCATACCTACATTAAGTAATATATTTTGTAACATGTCTGTCATGTAAAAAATAGGTCATAATTTATGTTTGGTTATTATAATTTAAAAAATCTGATGTGGCCAGCACATTACCTTCCGTCAGTTTTATGTATTTTGTACAAATTATATACGGAAAGTTCCTTACTAAATTTAATATTCTATTTCTTGTACATTACCTTCCGGCAGTTGCATGTATTTTATGCAAATTTCATACAGAAAATTATTATTTTGTGACGTTTTCTATACACAGTGTAATGTATCTGCAGAAATAAAAGATTTATTATTATTATTTCTCGTACATTACCTTAAAGCAGTTGTATGTATTTTATACAAATTCCATACAGAAAGCAAAAGATCCTATACCTATTTCCAGTAATTATAAGACAAACACACTATGTCAATTTCACTTGACACTGACATCTTTCAATCAAAATTTTCTTAATATAGTAGCTGTTTCCACTGCTATGGCTACTTTATGAAATTTAATTTCTTTATAATTTTTTAACTCTATATTCATTTAATATTAGGTATAAAATGCAATCAAATCGTATAGAAAATAAAATATTCATTAATATTTATAATAACATTAAATATGAAAAAATGATATTTAACATGGTTTTTTCAAGAAAAACTGTTAAAATCTTCAAATTAGGGTACTTCCGGTTGACCAATTATAACCAAAATCTAATCAGCTCTTCATATGGATGCAACGAAGAGGAATACGAAAGAATTATAATTTTTGGAGTTGTAGTATTAGAGTTATCGCAGACGAAAATTTTGTTACACACACACATCCACACACACACACATCCACACACACACACACACACATACAGACATCATCGTAAAAATAGTAAAATCGTATTCTAGGGACCTTAAAACGTGCTTATTCATTAAAAACTCACCACCGAATTTTTTGACCAAAGACAATACCTTCCTTACCTAAAGGTGACGGAAGGTAAAAATATAATTAGTTAACATTGTGAGTATGAAACAACATTTTCATTTTAGAAATTTAGGCTATTACTTTTGCAGTACAAAATCCAACAAATCTGTTGATGAAGATTATAATATATATATATATATATATATATATATATATATATATATATATATATATATATTTAGGGCTTGTGTAGCTATCGCTTCTTTCATTATAAACAGTAATGTAAATTAGCATGAACTCGTAATTCATTGGTGCTAATTTCATAAGCAAAACATACTAGAAAGTTTTATACATTTCCAAAAAATATTAAATCTTCGGTTTGCACCAAACAAAATGGGCTATATGTGCATTTTGTAGCAGGGTTGCCAACTCAATATTTATATTTATACGAGTAGAAGTCTCGTTGTTGCATGAACCGATAGAGCGATTTATTTTTTCCAAATAACCGAAGATAACTTCATTTGTACAAAAATCATAGATATCTTCTTGATTCAAGGTCTTCTATTGCTCGTAGTTAATTATTATCAAATTAATCATATGGTGTACCGTGTACCTCTTATTCTATTAGGCAATAACACGCATTTGTATAAAACCTTTTGCTACGCCGGGAACTTATGTGTCCCAAACACATTCACAATCATATCATACTGATATCCTAAAATTGCAGGCCAAATTGGACATTATAATAGTTTGCATTTGTATGAACCAAGCTCAAACGCAATTCGCGTCTGCAAATACCGTTATAGAGGTTGAAAACTTGTATACTCGTATTACAGAAGTTTAACGTTGTTTTCGTGATATCATTTATAACGAAACCTTCTTAATTGTTACTAATATAACAGCCTGAACAACACTATTATTATTAATATTATATTAAAAACCAATGATTTATTTGTAAATGTGAAAAATATTGTATGTATCTGGGCATATTACCAGTTTTTCTTGTCGATTAGGATTAAATATATATATATATATATATATATATATATATATATATATATATATATATATTCATTGGTTTTTCGACAACTAATGTAGTATGCCGATTCCCGCTTTCTACAATCCTCTGACATTCCAATCTTCATCAGCCAGGCCTTTTTGTTCCATTCCTGTCTTTATATTATGTTTCTAGCGTCTTCTTAGACGACCTCGCTTTCTTCTGTACCGTGGACTCCATTCTAATACTCTTTTTGGCGATCTATCTTGGTTCCTCCTACATGCATTTCCGCACCATAGCAGTTGTTTATTCTGGATTCTTTTGTTTATGGTTTCTTGTGATTTCATTCTTCTTTTTATCTCCTCATTAGTAATTATTCCTACGCGAGAAACTCTTGCGCTTCTTCTTAAAAAATTCATTTCCATTTCCCGTAACTTGCATTTACTTTTCGGGTAATTTCCCATATTTCTGGACCATAAGTGCTAATTGGTTTAGTAATTGATGATAATATTCTTTTCTTTGTTACCGTGGACATACTATGTGACCATAATATAGAGTTTAAACATCTAATTGCTATTTTGCCTTTATTTACTTTTACTGATGTCTCACTCACTTATACCACTCTTTGTAAAAACTGTTCCCAGGTATGTATGTTCTTTGAATCCTTTCACAACATTGTCTCTATATCTAAATCATCTACATCTTGCGATCTCATACTTAGATATTTTGTTTTCTGTATATTCATTTCTAGACCTGCTTTAGAATATTCTTCAAATAGTTTTCATATCATATAAGCTAGATCTTCTTTATCAGGACGACAACAACTTGGTCATACG
This sequence comes from Harpalus rubripes, assembly GCA_963082715.1. Classification (NCBI taxonomy): domain Eukaryota; kingdom Metazoa; phylum Arthropoda; class Insecta; order Coleoptera; family Carabidae; genus Harpalus; species Harpalus rubripes. Next base: position 24,784,475 of record OY720454.1, on the reverse strand, counting down.
TGAATTGTAGCGTATATAATACTTCATCGATTATCTCGAGGCCCATTCCTGAAACTTTCTTCTTACATTGTAACAATGCTTGTTCCAAATAAATATTAAATAGTATTGGTGAAATATTGCAGCCTTGTTAGTTCGGTCGGTCGCCGCATCAGCTAGCTCCGCTACTGTCCGTCAGAGGGCAGGGCGTGAGTGTTAGTTGACATGGCGGGAGAGGGCGTTGGTGAGATGGATGTCGTGGAGGTCGCTGCTGTTGGCTCCGAGTAGGGGAACAAACGAAAGCAAATTTCGACGTATACCAGCGGGGATGTGCTGACGGAGTACACGTCGGCTATGACGTCTTTCATGGACATGATAAATGTACAGATGAAAAACAAATTAAACAAAGACGACGCGGGGGAAATTAATAGGAGGTTACGCGCTATGGAGCAGATATTTATTAGAACGGTTGTCGAACTTGAAAATCTGAGAGGGAGGGTAGATGAACAGAACAAGTTTAAGGAAATCATAAGGGAGTATGAGGATAAGAGGAAGTCGGCAGTAAGTACCTTGGATAGGGCCGAATGACCAGCTTTAGGGGAACAAGGGAAAAGAGGGGCTGGAGCTACTGCAGACAGGCAAGGGAGTCAAAGGGGGAGGGGTATGCAGGTATTAAAACCGCGGAATGTTAACTACGCGATGGTAGTAAGAGCAGAGGGGGATGAGCCAATGGCAGCCGAGGTAAGAGAAGGTTAGGAAGAATATCAGCAGCCAGGTTACGAATGTGCGGGTCAGTGCTGTAAGGCGATCAGAAATGGGATAGCAATTGAGGCCGCGAGTGAGAAAGATCTGCAAGCTATTAAAGATGGGGGTAAATTAAAGGAACTGGGGCTTAAGGTTGAGTCTCCACGTAAAATAGGTCCGAAAGTAATCATTTATGATGTACCGGTTCATCTTGGTAAAGATAAAATTATGGAAGAAATTTATTTTAAAAATTTAGCTGAAGTTATTGCCATGCCCGAGTATTTGGCAAGAACTAGGGTTGTTTCTGAACAAAAAGGGCGGTGGATACTTGAGGTTTCCCGGGCGATGAAAGACGCGCTGTCAGGAAGGTCGTATATATATATATATATATATATATATATATATATAATAATAATTTTAATATATATATATATATATATATATATCGAAACACTGGATTAAACGCCCCCGTACACCCGAAAATCACACAAAAAGCAGAAAAAACGCGGTTTTAAACCACGATGCAAACACGTGCTTAACTAACGAAGCTAGACGAGTGCATACACAACACGTCCGTTCAGCTCGGCAGTCACTGCTAGTATGAGTCCGCTCAGTGCGACACACAATGTCTGAATGTTCCGCCTTCCGGCACCACATTCGGCAAACCATAAAAACAGGGATTAAGTAACGGTCAATCATACGCGTCAGAGCCGAGGCTCTGCAAGCTAGGCATAAGTGTCGCCAGCTTCAAGGTGGGGGAGTGAAGACGAGGCTAATCCGTCCGGTACGACCAGGCTTTCACACCCTTGGCCTAATGCAGTATGCAAGTACCCACCACTGCAGTGTAATGGCATCTTGCACACTCCCCATTCAAGCTGCGCTCGCCGATCACTCACCATACACCCCGTCGTTCAACTTAGTCTCTCTCTCACACACACATACACTCAACTACCATACTCCTCCAATGCTGGGAAGCTAGCCCCCTCCGGCGTCTCTTTCTCTCCGCCTCGCCAACCGCCTGTCAAACGCCTCCCTAGCAAACTCTTCTGCTACCTTGTACCTATCTTCCTCATCAAGTACCCCCGACACGCCAGTTATTCCCCCTCTCAAAACCACCCCCATCGCCCCTAGGTCACGAACGACGTCGAGAAGAGTACAGTCCCGAAGAATATGCAGCCAATCCTCATCTGCACTACCACAATCACACAAACTTTCATCCTCCAATCCCCTAGCATGCAGAAACGCCCTCATGCTCATGGCCTGTCGCCCTGCCCTTCTCCGACGCATCCCACTCCCACTGCCAAACCTCGATGGCCTTTCCCGCCAGCAGGGGTTAATTTAGACCCCTAACGTCCCCATCCACCGCCAGGTCCAGGGGTGTTAGTAACAACCCATGCTTCACCTTGTACAACCCTGCCCTTCTCTTTGCTTCCAACCACCAAGACAACTCCTCCATTAACACCTGCATTGCCTCCGTGCTAACCGTTCTACAAACCCTAACGCATGCATATAGAGCTACCCGTTCACACCTATTAATTAATTCCCTACCATACTCGTACTTCAAAACGCCATACCACACTTTGCATGCATAAAGTACGCAGTTGACGAACAACCCTTAAAACAACACCCTGCATGCATTTCTACCCAACCCCCACTCTTTCCCCAAAACCCTTCGCATCATGCCAACCACTCGTACTATCTTCGCATGCATTACTTCCAGATGCACTCTAAAATTCATTCCCATGCTTACATTTACACCCAGATACTTCACCTTGGGCACATGGCGCAGATTCACCCCACCCACGTGCACCACTGGAGGTCGGTTAGCCGGCAACCTGCCCTTCAGGAGCATGGTCACCGACTTAGAACCGGAGACAGGCACACCCACCCGCTCTCCCCACCCTACTACGAGCGCGAGAAGGCGGGAGGCCGCCCGCTCCTGCTTCCACCCTCCACAAGAAGGAGCAAGTTATCGGCATAAGCGACAAACTTACCGCCTGCAGACTCCAGCTCCCACATAAGCACATCCATACAAGCATTCCAACATACACGCCCACTTATACTACCCTGAGGACAACCTCGTTCTACATTTCTCCATGCAACCCCCCCTTCTTCCCATTAAACAAACCCGCCTTTCCCTAAAGAAATCAGCCCATAGCCCCATCTCCGCGCATCCCGATTCCCGGAACCGCGATAAGACAGTGTTCCACGAGAGATAATCAAAAGCCCCTTTAAAGTCGATAAACAACCCCAGAACGTATCCCCGTTGAGGCTGACACCGTCTCCTTCACCAAGGCCCACGCGTCCTCGACCGACCTTTCTGCGCGGAAGCCAAACTGGTGCCCAAGTTAGCCATCTAACAGTGAAGCGAGTCTCCCGACAGACATCCGCTCGAGCACCTTGCCGAAGACGCTCAGCAAGGTGATCGGGCGGTACGAGGTAGGATCGTCTCTCACCCTGTCTTCCGACTTGAGGAGCACCACCACACGGCCCTTTTTCCACAACGACGGAAAGCGATTATTCGACAAGCAGGCGTCAAACATCGACTTAACGTAGAACCCCAGCGCCGTCCACACGTGACGGAGAGTTACAACATCGACTCCATCTAAGCCAGGTGACTTGCCCACAGCCATTGCAAAGACTGCCGACTCAATTTCATCTTAGCTAAATGCCCTAGCCTCCTCCCTGACCTCTATAACCCTCGCAGGTTCGTCAGTTTCCGGAAAGAAACTAGCCAACAAAATATCCGCGCTTTCATCCCATGATTCGGCGACCCTGTTACCCTGCCTAATCCTCGGAATGTCCGCGTCCCCACGAAAACTCCGGCAAATCCGATATAACGTCCCCCACGGATCGTCTTTACCTTGCTTCTGCACGAACTCCCGCCAATGCTCATCCTTCTCTTCCCTGAGCATTCGACGATATGCCCGGACATAAGCTCGGTATTCTACCTCCCTCTGTGGCAAAGTATGCGACTGTTCCCGTCTGGCCCACTGGAATAGCCTGCGCAGGCGCTTTGAATCACGCCGCAATGCCGCCAAGTCGCTTGTCCACCACTGGACCTGACTTCACCTCTTGCCCCTCGGTCTCCTCCGCAGGACACGTTCGTTGGTCTTGGTCACCCAATCCAATAAAACCTCCGATTGCCTTTCGACCGTCAAGTCAGCGACATTAACAACGCTCTTCAATTCCGTCTCGTACAGTTTCCAGTCTACACCCTTTGTCACCCATCCCAGACGTTCTACCGTGTCGCGCCCACCGTCACCTCTACCCGAAACCGTTAATAACATCGCGTTATGATCCGACATACCCCAGCCAGTTAAAACGATCCCCAGCCCTGTTCATCAAGGAAATATTAATGTCGCTCATTCCGCCCGGCCCGCAGTACGTGTATATCAAACTCGGCTGGTTCAGCACAACTAGTCCTCGCTCATTGATAAGATCTTCAAGCAACCAACCGCGGTCAACCTTCTCCCCGTACCGATTGTCCCCCTTGCTGAACCACAGCGGCGAAACGGCGTTCCCATCTAATCCCATCACTAACGGAGTATTATTCGCACTCTCAATCACCCTACGTAAGTAGTCGAGATTATGTCTGATATCCCCCCAAATTGACAATACACCGAACAAACAAGAATTTTACCTAAAGGCCCAACTATGGCAACACAGACTCCCGCGGTTGTGACCAACTCAGGGATCACCACCGCCGCCTTGGGAATCCTCCCACCCGCATGCGAGTAAACCCGCATAGCGGATGGCAGGCCACAAACACTTGTCTCGACCGCATAGGGCTCCTGCAACAGGGCTACCCCAATGCGATCGGCTAACAACCCTTGACCCGCGTCGGACATGATCTCCTAACCCCGCGCACAATTCAGCTGAATAATGCGCATGCACGCCATTAGTCAGCTATAATTCTCGCCTTTATTCTCACCACCGCTCGCAAGTACTCCGGACATACCCTCGACAATACCCCATGTGCACTATCCATCCCCTTCAATACAATTCCTACATACTTCTGCTCTCTGACAATCCTTCGCAAGGTGCCCCTTATCACCGCACCACCGACACAAGTTCTCCTTCACCGAACATTCCTTCGCCATGTGCCCATACGCGGCGGTAACAGCGCTGTACGGCATTTACTTCGTGGACGCGGCAACTACTCCACCACATGGGGTATTGTCGAGGGTATGTCCGGAGTACTTGCGAGCGGTGGTGAGAATAAAGGCGAGAATTACAGCTGACTAATGGCGTGCATGCGCATTATTCAGCTGAATTGTGCGCGGGGTAAGGAGATCATGTCCGACGCGGGTCAAGGGTTGTTAGCCGATCGCATTGGGGTAGCCCTGTTGCAGGAGCCCTATGCGGTCGAGACACGTGTTTGTGGCCTGCCATCCGCTATGCGGGTTTACTCGCATGCGGGTGGGAGGATTCCCAAGGCGGCGGTGGTCGTTGTTGACGATACACTCGACGTCATGGTGATCCCTGAGTTGGTCACAACCGCGGGAGTCTGTGTTGCCATAGTTGGGCCTTTAGGTAAAATTCTTGTTTGTTCGTTGTATTGTCAATTTGTGGGTATATCAGACATAATCTCGACTACTTACGTAGGGTGATTGAGAGTGCGAATAATACTCCGTTAGTGATGGGATTAGATGGGAACGCCGTTTCGCCGCTGTGGTTCAGCAAGGGGGACAATCGGTACGGGGAGAAGGTTGACCGCGGTTGGTTGCTTGAAGATCTTATCAATGAGCGAGGACTAGTTGTGCTGAACCAGCCGAGTTTGATATACACGTACTGCGGGCCGGGCGGAATGAGCGACATTAATATTTCCTTGATGAACAGGGCTGGGGATCGTTTTAACTGGCTGGGGTATGTCGGATCATAACGCGATGTTATTAACGGTTTCGGGTAGAGGTGACGGTGGGCGCGACACGGTAGAACGTCTGGGATGGGTGACAAAGGGTGTAGACTGGAAACTGTACGAGACGGAATTGAAGAGCGTTGTTAATGTCGCTGACTTGACGGTCGAAAGGCAATCGAAGGTTTTATTGGATTGGGTGACCAAGACCAACGAACGTGTCCTGCGGAGGAGACCGAGGGGCAAGAGGTGAAGTCAGGTCCAGTGGTGGACAAGCGACTTGGCGGCATTGCGGCGTGATTCAAAGCGCCTGCGCAGGCTATTCCAGTGGGCCAGACGGGAACAGTCGCATACTTTGCCACAGAGGGAGGTAGAATACCGAGCTTATGTCCGGGCATATCGTCGAATGCTCAGGGAAGAGAAGGATGAGCATTGGCGGGAGTTCGTGCAGAAGCAAGGTAAAGACGATCCGTGGGGGACGTTATATCGGATTTGCCGGAGTTTTCGTGGGGACGCGGACATTCCGAGGATTAGACAGGGTAACAGGGTCGCCGAAACATGGGATGAAAGCGCGGATATTTTGTTGGCTAGTTTCTTTCCGGAAACTGACGAACCTGCGAGGGTTATAGAGGTCAGGGAGGAGGCTAGGGCATTTAGCTAAGATGAAATTGAGTCGGCAGTCTTTGCAATGGCTGTGGGCAAGTCACCTGGCTTAGATGGAGTCGATGTTGTAACTCTCCGTCACGTGTGGGCGGCGCTGGGGTTCTACGTTAAGTCGATGTTTGACGCCTGCTTGTCGAATAATCGCTTTCCGCCGTTGTGGAAAAAGGGCCGTGTGGTGGTGCTCCTCAAGTCGGAAGACAGGGTGAGAGACGATCCTACCTCGTACCGCCCGATCACCTTGCTGAGCGTCTTCGGCAAGGTGCTCGAGCGGATGTCTGTCGGGAGACTCGCTTCACTGTTAGATGGCTAACTTGGGCAACAGTTTGGCTTCCGCGCAGAAAGGTCGGTCGAGGACGCATGGGCCTTGGTGAAGGAGACGGTGTCAGCCTCAACGGGGATACGTTCTGGGGTTGTTTATCGACTTTAAAGGGGCTTTTGATTATCTCTCGTGGAACACTGTCTTATCGCGGTTCCGGGAATCGGGATGCTCGGAGATGGGGCTATGGGCTGATTTCTTTAGGGAAAGGCGGGTTTGTTTAATGGGAAGAAGGGGGGGTTGCATGGAGAAATGTAGAACGAGGTTGTTCTCAGGGTAGTATAAGTGGGCGTGTATGTTGGAATGCTTGTATGGATGTGCTTATGTGGGAGCTGGAGTCTGCAGGCGGTAAGTTTGTCGCTTATGCCGATAACTTGCTCCTTCTTGTGGAGGGTGGAAGCAGGAGCGGGCGGCCTCCCGCCTTCTCGCGCTCGTAGTAGGGTGGGGAGAGCGGGTGGGTGTGCCTGTCTCCGGTTCTAAGTCGGTGACCATGCTCCTGAAAGGCAGGTTGCCGGCTAACCGACCTCCAGTGGTGCACGTGGGTGGGGTGAATCTGCGCCATGTGCCCAAGGTGAAGTATCTGGGTGTAAATGTAAGCATGGGAATGAATTTTAGAGTGCATCTGGAAGTAATGCATGCGAAGATAGTACGAGTGGTTGGCATGATGCGGAGGGTTTTGGGGAAAGAGTGGGGGTTGGGTAGAAATGCATGCAGGGTGTTGTTTTAAGGGTTGTTCGTCAACTGCGTACTTTATGCATGCAAAGTGTGGTATGGCGTTTTGGAGTACGGGTATGGTAGGGAATTAATTAATAGGTGTGAACGGGTAGCTCTATATGCATGCGTTAGGGTTTGTAGAACGGTTAGCACGGAGGCAATGCAGGTGTTAATGGAGGAGTTGTCTTGGTGGTTGGAAGCAAAGAGAAGGGCAGGGTTGTACAAGGTGAAGCATGGGTTGTTACTAACACCCCTGGACCTGGCGGTGGATGGGGACGTTAGGGGTCTAAATTAACCCCTGCTGGCGGGAAAGGCCATCGAGGCTTGGCAGTGGGAGTGGGATGCGTCGGAGAAGGGCAGGGTGACAGGCCATGAGCATGAGGGCGTTTCTGCATGCTAGGGGATTGGAGGATGAAAGTTTGTGTGATTGTGGTAGTGCAGATGAGGATTGGCTGCTTCGGGACTGTACTCTTCTCGACGTCGTTCGTGACCTAGGGGCGATGGGGGTGGTTTTGAGAGGGGGAATAACTGGCGTGTCGGGGGTACTTGATGAGGAAGATAGGTACAAGGTAGCAGAAGAGTTTGCTAGGGAGGCGTTTGACAGGCGGTTGGCGAGGCGGAGAGAAAGAGACGCCGGAGGGGGCTAGCTTCCCAGCATTGGAGGAGTATGGTAGTTGAGTGTATGTGTGTGTGAGAGAGAGACTAAGTTGAACGACGGGGTGTATGGTGAGTGATCGGCGAGCGCAGCTTGAATGGGGAGTGTGCAAGATGCCATTACGCTGCAGTGGTGGGTACTTGCATACTGCATTAGGCCAAGGGTGTGAAAGCCTGGTCGTACCGGACGGATTAGCCTCGTCTTCTCCCAAGACCAGCCAGGTGGAAGCAAGGAGCTGGCGACTCCCCCACCTTGAAGCTGGCGACACTTATGCCTAGCTTGCAGAGCCTCGGCTCTGACGCGTATGATTGACCGTTACTTAATCTCTGTTTTTATGGTTTGCCGAATGTGGTGCCGGAAGGCGGAACATTCAGACATTGTGTGTCGCACTGAGCGGACTCATACTAGCAGTAACTGCCGAGCTGAACGGACGTGTTGTGTATGCACTCGTCTAGCTTCGTTAGTTAAGCACGTGTTTGCATCGTGGTTTAAAACCGCGTTTTTTCTGCTTTTTGTGTGATTTTCGGGTGTACGGGGGCGTTTAATCCAGTGTTTCGATAGTGGGTGAACGTGCAATCCATTCAAGGGTCGGGATAGCTGTCCTGCAAAGGTAGGTGGCTGTGCCACAGCTGTTTTTTTCTTTTTGAGTTGTCTGTTCCTGGCTCCCAGCGTGTTTTTTATACTTAAACTTAGCTTAATTGGTTTTATAAGTATACCTAGCTAAATTGTAGGGCCTAGCCCTAGTGCAAGTCCTTTACTCTCACGTTTTACAACACGTGGAGTTTAAGGATAGGTTCGTAGTGTGTGCATTAGCCACCAGGGATTGAGAAGTTCGGTCGACCGCCGTGCGGATTAGTTCGTGTCGTCGGATGGCGACAGCATGGACATTGGCGAGCCTTCGGGTAGTGGGGAGGGCGTTGCTGCTGTTGGCTCAAGGGAGGGGCATAAAATAAAAAGGATATCCAGTACATACAACAGTGGGGATTATACGGGCGAATTTACAAGTGTAATGAATTCTCTCATAGAGATGCTCATTGGGCCATTGAAGAATAAAGTTAATAAGGACGAGTTTGGTGAAATCCGTAAGAGATTGAGGTCACTTGAGAATATCTTCACGGGTACTGTTGTACAACTGGAGAACCTTAAGAGGCGGTTAGAAGAGCATGATAAATTTAAGGATATATTAAGAGAATATGAGGAAAACAAAATGAAACTTATGGGGAAATCTCTCGATAGAGGTGAATGGCCGGAGCTGGGGGGTCGGAAGAGTAAGGGAGCTCAGAATAGTAGGGAGGGACAGGGTTGTAATGCCAGCCAAGATGCAAGCAAGTCGCGAATATACGGGTCAGCGCTGTGCGGCGCATTAAAAACGGGATTGCGATTGAGGCAGCCAGTGAGAGGAAGCTACAGCTCATTAAAAATAGGGGTAAATTTAGGGAGCTCGGGCTAAAGGTAGAGGCCCCGCTTAAGGTCGGGCCAAAAGTTGTTATTTATGACATACCGACGATGGCCAGTGACAAGGTCATGGAAGAGATTTATTTGAAAAATTTAAAGGACAAAATAGATATGCCCCACTACTTAGCTAGGACGCGAGTTATCTCCGAGCAGAAAGGGTGATGGGTTCTAGAGGTATCGGGGATCACTAGGGATATACTTTGTTCAGAAGGGAGGGTTTCCATCGGGTGAAGTATTTGTCGGGTACATGAGATTGATGCCGTACAGCGCTGTTACCGGTGTTATGCTTATGGGCACATGGCGAAAAAATGTCCGGCGAAGGAAAATCTGTGTCGCAGATGCGGGGAAAAGGGACATCTAGCAAAAGAATGCAAGAGGGATAGTAAGCATAATATTTTGTCAAGGGATTGTCCGGAGTATCTGGGAGCGGTAGCGAGAATGAGAGCGCGTATTACTGTTGATTAATGGCTTGCATGCGCATTATTTAGTTGAATTGTGGACGGGGTAGAGAGATCATGTCCGACGCGGATCAGGGGTTGTTAGCCGATCGGGTTGGGGTAGCCCTGTTGCATGAGCCCTACGGGGTCGGGGCACGTGTTTGAGGCTTACCGTCCGCTATGCGGATTTACTCGTATGCGGGCGGGGGGATGCCCAAGGCGGCAGTGGTCGTGGTCAACGATTCACTGGACGTCATGGTGATCCCTGAGCTCGTCATAACCACGGGAGTTTATGTAGCCATAGTTGGGCCATTAGAAAGATTCATTGTTTGCTCTTTATATTGCCGATTTGGGGGGGATATCGGGTATGATCTCGACTATCTTCGTAGAGTGATCGCGTGTGCGAATGGTACTCCGTTGTTAGTAGGGTTAGATGGGAACGCCGTTTCGCCGCTATGGTTCAGCAAGGGAGAAAACCGTATGGAGAGAAGCTCGATTTTTACTTACCGTGGGCCGGGTGGGATGAGCGATATCAACATCTCGTTGACTAACCGGGCGGGGGGGGCGTTTTCTATGGGCGTGGGAGGTTTTCGACAGTTGCGAATTGTCGGACCACAACGCGATGTTGTTAGTAGTTTCGGGTAGGGATGGCGACACGCGCGACGCGGTACATCGTCTGGGATGGGTGACAAAGGGTGTAGACTGGGATCTGTACAAGACGGAATTGAAGAACGTTGTTGATGTCGCTGAGGCCGACTTCGTCGACCTGCCGGTGGAGAGACAATCGGCAGTCATTTTGGACTGGGTATCCAGGACAAATGACCGTGTCCTGCGGAGGAGGCCGAGGGGCAGGGGACGAAGGCAGCTCTAGTGATGGACAGATGGCCTGGCGGCATTGCGGCGGGACTCAAGGCGCTTGCGTAGGCTCTTCCAGCGAGCCAGACGGGACCAGTTGCATACTTTGCCGCAGAGGGAGGCAGAGTACCGAGCTTCTGTGCGGGCATATCGTCAAATGCTCAGGGAGGAGAAGGATGGGCATTGGCGGGAGTTCGTACAGGAGCAAGGTAAAGACGACCCGTGGGGGCGCTGTACCGTATTTGTAAGGGATTACGTGGGGACGCGGACATTCCAAGGATCAGGCATGGTAATAGGGTAGCCGAGTCATGGGATGAAAGCGCGAATATTTTATTGGGTTGTTTCTTTCCCGTAAACGATGAGCCAACGAGGGTAGTCGCGGTCAGGGAGGAGGCTAGGGAGTTTAGCTGGGATAAAGTGGAGTCGGCAGTCTTTGCAATGGTAGTCGGCAAGTCACCTAGCTCTCCGCCACGTACGGGCGTCATTGGATTTCTATGTAAAATCGATGTTTGACGCCTGCTTGTCGAGCAATCGCTTTCCGCCGTTGTGGAAACAAAGCCGTGTGGTGGTGCTTCTCAAGTCGGAAGACAGGGTGAGGGACGATCCCAGCTCGTACCGCCCATTTACCTTGCTGAGTGTCTTCGGCAAGGTACTTCAGCAGATGCTTGTCGGGAGACTCGCTTCTCTGTTGGATGGCTTGCACGAGCATCAGTTTGGCTTCCGGGCAGGAAGGTTAGTCGAAGATGCATGGGCCCTAGTGAAGGAGACGGTGTCGTCCTCCACGGGAATATACGTGTTAGGGGTATATCAAAGGCGCGTTTGACCACTTTTCGTGGAAAACGATTTTGATGCGGTTTCAGGAGTTGGGGTGCGCGGAAATCGGGTTATGGGCGTATTTCTTTTGCGGGAGTCGTATTTGTTTGATGGGTAGAAGAGGGTATAGGGAATCAAATAATGGGAATCGTGTAGAGGGAAAATCAATATATATTTAATAGCAACACAAAATATAGAAAACGAAAAACATAAAATGTAACTTGACAGTTTTAGAAAAATATGAATTAATGTTTTTATTTTCATCCATAACTATGATTTTTAATTTCATTGTTATGGATGCAATAGGCGGTCTCTACATCACCCCCTTGGCAGTGATTAGCGCTATTCTCACGTTCTTGAAAACGTACTCTGCGATCGGTGGACGTAGGTGGCTGCGAAGGTTTTATTCCATTTAGAGATTTGCATAGGATGAACGCTGGTTTTAGTTGGTTTATGGCGACCGTGGAGTTCTTGTCGCGAATTTTAATTGTGTAGAACTCTTATTTCTTGCAACTGCATAAGGTCCATTGTAGAATGCATGTAGTGGACCTCTGGCTCCATCATGACGAACGAAGACGTGACTTGATGTAGCTAAATCTTTTGAAACGAATATGTGTTTGGATCCATGTCGGCTGGCTGGTGTTGGCAGAATATTTTGTAGATGACGTCGCAGTTGACTGATGAAACTTGATGGCTCGGGCAGCGGTTCATTCTGCTGTTGATGAGCTAGAAATTCCCCTGGTAGCCGAATGTTTTCGCCATATACTACTTCAGCTGACGTTGACTGCAGATCATCTTTCCAAGCAGCGCGAATACCCAAAAGTACAAGTAGTAGGTTGTGCACCCAGTCTTCAGACTTGTGACAGCGAATGGCTGATTTAAGCTGCCTGTGGAAACGCTCTACCATTCCATTGGCCTCTGGATAATAACTGGTGGTCGGGCTGTGCTTGGAACCTAAGATTACGTTCAGAGATCGAAATAATCGGGACATAAATTGTCGGCCTTGGTCTGAAGTAATCCTAGCTGGTGCGCTGAAACGAGCAACCCAATTGGAAACTAGAGCTGCTGCAACAGTTGTTGCCTCGATGTCTTCTAGTGGTACAGCTTCGGGCCATCTAGTGAAACGGTCAACAATGGTCAAGCAGTATTTGTAACCTAAAGAGACTGGCAGCGGGCCGACTAGGTCGATGTGTATATGTTCGAATCTTGAACTGGTGAGTTGGAACTGTCCCAGTGGAGCTGAAATATGTCGAGCTACTTTGTTTTTCTGACATGGAATGCAGGTGCGGGCCCATTTTCTGCAATCGGACTTCATTGATAGCCAAACAAAGCGTTGCGCGACCATCTTCACCGTTGAATTTAAACCTGGATGCGCTAAATTGTGAACAGAATGAAAAGCTTGTTTTCGAAAGTTCTTCGTTTCGAAGGGGTGCGCCGTTGATGTTGATATGTCGCAGAAGAGGTTCTCTGTTGCACCAGGAACGTGAATTTGCCGAAGCAGTAGACCTGTTGAAGAAGATTCCAGCAAGCGATTCAGTTCAACGTCTTTTTGTGCTCGTGCAAGCGCGTCGTACTCAATGGAGGCTGTTAGTCCATCGACTCGAGAGAGAGCGTCTGCTACGATGTTGTCTTGTCCTGGTATATGTCTAATGTCAGTGGTGAATTGTCCAATAAAGTCTAGGTATCTAAATTGTCCCGGCGAACATTTATCTGGATTTTGCAGAAATATATATAGTGAATTGACGACCTTCGACCATATGTCTAAAATGTTCAATAGACGGATATATGTTAGGAATAATGTTAGTAAAGGAGAGGATTACAACAAATCAAACAATTGTTCCCTTTTAAATTATTATATTGAACCGTTTCTCTGAAGGTTTACAACTCAACTGACTACTAATTCTTCCTTTATTGGTGACCAGCCGTGATCAATGACGTAACGATGTAGTTACGTTGGCATTTGCCTGGGCTACAGTAATTAATGTACAGTTATTAGCAATTATAACAGTCATATCCTAACACAGCCATCCTGCAAACTGTGCGCCCTCACACAGCTATCGTTAACAAAATTGCAAAAAAAATATTTAAAGTACATCCATCTAATTGTCCACACCCTTTGCAGAAATGAAGCGCTATGATGCTTCAACCATCATTTATCCAAACAATGGTTATTTAATCTCCACGACCATTTAAGGTTCAAACAATGGCTTTTTGAAGTTCAATACATTTGCCATTAAAGGCTCAAAACAAATAAATCAATTCAACTCGACGCTACCAGGGCTCAAAACAAACAAATCAAATCAACTCGGCGCTACAGGGCTCAAAACAAACATATCAAATCAATTCGGCGCTACCAAGGCCCAAAACAAACAAATCAAATCAACTCGGCGCTACAGAGCTCAAAAGAAACAAATCAAATCAACTCGGCGCTACAGAGCTCAAAACAAACAAATCAATTCAACTCGGCGCTACAGAGCTCAAAACAAACAAATCAAATCAACTCGGCGCTACAGAGCTCAAAACAAACAAATCAAATCAACTCGGCGCTACAGAGCTCAAAACAAACAAATCAAATCAACTCGGCGCTACAGAGCTCAAAACAAACATATCAAATCAATTCGGCACTACAGAGCTCAAAACGAACAAATTAAATCAACTCGGCGCCACAGAGCTCAAAACAAACAAATCAAATCAACTCGGCGCTACAGAGCTCAAAACAAACATCAAATCAACTCGGCGCTACAGAGCTCCAAAACAAACAAATCAAATCAACTCAGCGCTACAGAGCTCAAAACAAACAAATCAAATCAACTCGGCGCTACAGAGCTCAAAACAAACAAATCAAATCAACTCGGCGCTACAGAGCTAAAAACAAACATCAAATCAACTCGGCGCTACAGAGCTCAAAACAAACAAATCAAATCAACTCGGCGCTACAGAGCTCAAAACAAACAAATCAAATCAACTCGGCGCTACAGAGCTAAAAACAAACATCAAATAAACTCGGCGCTACAGAGCTCAAAACAAACAAATCAAATCAACTCGGCGCTACAGAGCTTAAAACAAACAAATCAAATCAACTCGGCGCTACAGAGCTCAAAACAAACATCAAATCAATTCGGCGTAAATCAAACATTTCACTTCAATTCGGCGTACAATCATTTCATTTAAACTCGGCGTACAATCATGTCATTTCAATTCAGCGTACAATCATTTCATTTCAACTCGGCGTACAATTATCATTTCAATTCGGCGTAAAACAAAACCTTCAATTCAACTCAATGGTGCAAAGGCTTAAAACAAATACTCCTATTTAATCAAAGATGTGAAGACTTGAATAAATATTTCAATTAAATTACTTGTTCAGACCCAGGGCCTACTTCAATCCAGTACTATATTCGCACATAAATTTAATTAATATTCTAAACCAACTGAATCCAGCATTACAATAACCAAACTTGGAATATTTGTTTCTTTTTACTAAGCTCATGTAAATCACCAGACTCCTTATTCTTCAATTCTAAAACATATGGCATCCAATCTGCAGTTACGCGTAAAGCGCCATTGGCCTACAACAAAGCTTCATACAAAACGTTACTGGCTTTCAACATGTTTTGTTGTTAAGCGTTACTGACTTCTAATATTCAAACCAAAACTATCACCAAAGGTTTAGCTTCCTACAAATTTTTAGATTCATATCGCTAATATTTCCCACAACAAGGAACCATAAAATGATCAGCACCATTTTGCCAAACTCTAGTAAAATCTGTTCCTGTGGGGCTTATGTGGTTGGACTTCCACCGGTTTCCCTCACCGAATTTTTGCTTGCATCCAGTAAAGCAAGTGAGTGGATTAAACCATAATCTAAAAGGAGTCGACGGCACTCAGCGGCCACGGGATGAGACTCACTCGAATATTCTGCTACTTGTCACCAACAAATAGGCTAGCCTTCAGACTACATATGATTATAAAACATGTTTCGCAGTCACATCCTAAAAAAAATATTATATTTGTAAAAATATAAACCGCTCGTTCATCCTGACTTTAATTTCAGTTTTGATTAGATTCAAGTAAATTTTCTTAGGCCACGCTTCCACGCTTAACGGTAACGGTTGTGTAATGAAACACGAGGCAGTATTTTTAAGTGTAAGCTAATGTCATTATTAATCATTATTATCTGCTTAGGAGTGCAAAATGTGCTTGTTCAAGCAATGGACTCAATCTGCCATAGTCTCTTTAAATTTTATGTACCATTGGGTCAAACCTCCCAATCGTCAACTTTTCACATACTGGCTTGTACCAATTCATTTTTACAGGTCCTCCATTATTAAAATTTTCTCGCTTTACGAATTACAATTTTTATCAATATTTTTTTTGTCACAAAATGGTTTTTTTTATCTCAGTAAAGCATTCGACTGTGTTGATCACTCTCTTTTATTATATAAGCTGGAAGAACTCGGTATTCGTGGGGTTTCTCTCTCATAGATTGTCAGCTTCTTAAATAATAGACCAATACGTTGCTTCTAAGCACAGTGATCAATTCTCTAAGAATCAAACTATAAAGTCAGAAGTACTACATTACCGTGGATCTACCGTAAGGTACTATCCTAGCATCCAATTTATTCATAATTTATGTTAATGATTAAACTACTTCTTCAACGAACGACTGTCTTCTGATTCCATATGCAGATGACAATAGTCTAATTGCGTCGGGTAAAGATACTATTATATAACTCGTAAGTGTAATATGGACGTTAATTGTTATTGTGTGCTTCTGTGGCTCCCCGCAAGCTATTTATCTGTCAAAAAAAGAATTGTCTGCTGTTTAGCTGGAGTAAGTTTCAATGCCGCACAACCCCAAAAAACCGAACATTTTAACGGTAATAGACAATTCCACTTTGGAACCCTGCATCCATGTTTACAAAAACAAAGGCTCCCCCAGTCCAGTTCCCGACAAACATGCCTACAACACAAGAGACTATTTCCATGTCCTGAATACCAAGCCAAATGTAACTAAAAACAGCCCAGAAAAAATAGGCTTAATTACACACAATAACCTCCCCAATAAATTAAAGTTGACAAAAACATTATCTTAAAAAAAATCTTTTCTTTTACAATTCAGTCCTTACAGTATTGGCGAATATGTGAACTTTCAACTCATACAATGATATCCATATTTCCCGCTTATGCATGCACCCATATAATATTCTTGACTTATTCCATACACATTGTAGTATCAACGGCAACAAATTGATCATCATTACTACCACTATTATGTTTGTATTTCCAAGTGTAAATTCCGTCTTTGTGTCCTGTGTTTCCTTTTCATCTAAAATTACTGGAATCTACAAATCAATGCTAAGAAAACAAATTTATAAAAAATATTGTTACAACAAATCCAGCCAATCTTCACATAATGAACCATTAGAATGCAATGAGGAATTTTACTGTTCAGGTAGCATCATAACCACAGACGCAAGGGCTAAAATAAATATAATTAGTACAATAACAAAAAATATATATAAAAAACAAGCACTTCATATAATGAAAATCAAAAATGTTCAAACTGTTCTCCTCCTCATATACGCCTGTAAAACATGCAAGGTCATCATAAAATATGAATACGATTATTTGAGTAACTCTGTTTTAAGAAATTTGTACTAGTTCTTTTCTCGCTGTCAAAATACTAAATAAATGAGAATCTCGATCTACCATGAAAAATAAGAGAAAAAAAATTGAACAAAGCTGCTTTAAAAAGAAGCTGACTGCATCTTGTATCGTGCAATAAAAGTTGTCAATCTCTTACCAGCATTTGAAGAACATTTACCTTAAACTCATTACCAACGATTTCAAAATAACCAAACCAATTAGTTGCATCGCCAGTCTGCGATTTTGAAACTGCTAGCTCCGCTTCAGTGCCTGCCAATACTTTAATCAATCCGGCTATTGTGGTCTGCGATGTACTTGGTGATTCTTTCACTTTAGTTGACAATATACTTCGCGCAACACTTCACAATAAAACGTATATAAAAAAATCACCAAAGTTGGTGCAACGCGAGTGATCCCACTTCTGATGTTAGGAATAATGTTAGTAAAGGAGAGGATTATAACAAATTAAACAACTGTTCCCTTTTAAATTATTATATTGAACCGTTTCTCTGAAGGT
Source organism: Harpalus rubripes (assembly GCA_963082715.1). Taxonomy (NCBI): domain Eukaryota; kingdom Metazoa; phylum Arthropoda; class Insecta; order Coleoptera; family Carabidae; genus Harpalus; species Harpalus rubripes. Next base: position 24,766,823 of record OY720454.1, on the reverse strand, counting down.
TTATAACTCAACTGACTACTAATTCTTCCTTTATTGGTGACCAGCCGTGATCAATGACGTAACGATGTAGTTACGTTGGCATTTGCCTGGGCTACACGTCCATTCGATGGGATCTTTGCTCTTGCCTTTGTGTCCCTCGAACAGTTTGTTAAGTGGTGCTAGTATTTCTGCGGCCTTTGGAATGAAACGCCGATAAAAATTAAGCATGCCGAGATAACGACGTAACTGCTGGATATTGTCTGGTTTGGGAAACTCTTGAATTGCTTGGACTTTGCAATCCTTAGGTCTGATGCCTGCAGCTGACACGATGTCTCCAAGAAATGATACGTCTGTAGCGCCGAGGATACACTTCCCTGGATTGAAGACAATACCATATTCGCTAAGTCGCTGAAATAATTTAGTTAGATGTTGTTCATGTTCTTTCTCTGAAGTGGATGCTACTAAAATATCGTCGATGTACGCATACGTAAAATCTAAATCCCTTAGTACCTCGTCGATAAATCTTTGAAACGTCTGTGCGGCATTCCGAAGTCCAAATGGTATGTACGGAAATTCGTACAGTCCAAAAGGTGTCGTGATGGCAGTCTTGGCGACGTCGTCGGGATGTACAGGAATTTGGTTGTACGCACGCATGAGATCGATGCTGGAGAAAACTGTTTTCTGCGCAAGCCCCTGTGCAAAGTCTTCAATGTGCGACACTGAGTACTGATCAGGAATGGTACGCTGATTCAGCATCCTATAGTCACCACATGGACGCCACTCGTTCTTACCTTTCTTCGGCACCATGTGAAGCGGTGATGACCAAGGGCTGTCTGATGGGCGTGCAGTACCTAGCTTGACCATGGCATCGAATTCTTGGCGAGCAATCTTCAAACGATCAGGTTTGAGTCTTCGCGGTCTAGCTGAAACTGGCTGTCCTGGCGTGGTACGGATGTGATGTACCGTAGAATGTTTGGCTGGTGATTGACAGACGCCATATGGCTTGATTATTTCTGAAAATGACAGCAGGAAAGGTCCAAATTTTCCAGTGACATTGGCCATTTTGATTTCACCACTTTGGGTAGTCGATACCTGAGCTTGTGCTTTTAGTGATGTTTCACTGTCGATGAGGCATTGGTTCTTGACATCAACCAACAGGCCATAGAATGACAAGAAATCTGCACCTATTATAGCCTTGTCAACATCAGCAATAATAAAACGCCAGGTGAAGTCACGACGAAGACCAAGATCAAGGCATAGAGGCACAAAACCATAGGTAGAAATCGGCGAGCCATTGGCTGCTGCAAGTTCGTATGATGTTTTCTGTTGCACGTACCTTGTTGCACTTCTGGGAAAGACGCACACATCAGCACCGGTATCTATTAAAACCGTCACTTGGAGGTGCGATCGGTTACGATAAGGCGGCGCGGAGTTCTTGGGCTGCTGTCTTCTGCCGCATTTAACAGCTGCCCGTTGCGTTTCCCGTCATGTGTCCGCATGGTTCTTTGCAGCGCTGCGCTCGGTCTCCAAACGTACGATGGTACCAGCACAAGCGCGAACTGGATGGCGAAACGCGAGATTTGGAACGTGGTCGTGGACGACCACCGAAGCGGAGACAGGAGTGGCTTCTTGACGGCCGCTGCAACTCTAAAATCTGCTTCTGAAGATCACCTAATCTCCGCAGTAATTCACCTGTAATGTCCGTCGTGCTGGATGCTGTAGTAACCACAACATGTGTTTGTGGCGAGATCTCTAACACCTTGTCTGCCAAGCGTGCGACGCTGTCAATTTGCGCTTCCGCTTGCGTCGCTAAAATGGCTTGCACCTGACTGGGAAGGCGACTAACCCACAGTGTACGCAACAGCGTTTCGGAGATTGTGTCACCTCCGAGATCTTGGAGCCGTCGGAGTAACTGTGACGGTTTTCTGTCACCAAGTTCCTCGCGCTCTAACAACTGTCGCGTCTTCTGCTCCTGTGTGGCTGACAGTCAAGCAATTAGTTTCTTCTTAATTTTATCGTACTTACCAGTTACGGGTGGGGCAGTAATGACATCTTTTACCTCGCTTGCGTATTTGGCTTCGAGGTTGCCAATTACGTACCCGTATTTCGACTCATCACGGGTTACGTTGTTGATTAAAAACTGGCCTTCTAACTGGCCGAACCAAAGTGCAGGGTCCGCAGTCCAAAATGGTGGAACGCGAATTGCAATGCGGTTGACCGTAGCTTGTCCATCAGTTTCCGCCATTGAGATTTTTTCCTTGACTTACGTTGGTTTGTTCGTCGGGGTCACCAATTTATGGGGAATCAAATAATGGGAAACGTGTAGAGGGAAAATCAATGTTTATTTAATAGCAACACAAAATATAGAAAATGAAAAACAAAAATGTAACTTGACCGTTTTAGAAAAACATGAATTAATGTTTTTATTTTCATCCATAACTATGATTTTTAATTTCATTGTTATGGATGCAGTAGGCGGTCTCTACAAGGGGTTGCATGGAGGGATGTTGAACGTGGTTGTCCTCAGGGGAGCATAAGTGGGCCTGTATGTTGGAATGCGTGTATGGATGGGCTTATGTGGGAACTGGAGGCCGCAGGCGGCAAGTTTGTCGCCTATGCCGACGATTTGCTTCTTCTCGTGGAAGTCTGTAACCATGCTTTTGAAGGGTAGGTTGTCGGCAAACCGACCTCCAGTGGTACGAGAGGGGGGAGTGAGTCTGCGCCATGTGCCCAGCGTGCAATATCTGGGAGTAAATGTGAGTGCAGGTATGAATTTTCGAGTACATCTGGAGTTAATGCGTGCAAAAGTGGTACGAGTGGTCGGCATGATGAGAAGGGTATTGAGAAAGGATTGGGGTTTGGGAAAAACGCATGCAGGGTGTTATTTAAGGGGCTGTTTGTTAACTACGCACTTTATGCATGCAGTGTGTGGTGCGCCGTTTTGGAGTTTGGTTATGGTAGAGAGTAAATTAGTAGATGTGAAAGGTAGCTTTGTATGCATGTATTCGGGTATGTAGAACTGTTAGCACGGAGGCTATACAGGTACTAATGGGTGAGTTGCCGTGGTGGTTGGAGGCGAGGAGAAGGGCGTGCATGTATAGGGCTACGCATGGGATTGCACTAACACCCATGGACCTAGCGACAGATAGGGAGGTGAGGGGTCTGAGCCTACCCCAGGTTAAGATCCTGTTCGTGGGAAAGGCCATTGATGCGTGGCAGCGGGAATGGGATGTTTCGGACAAGGGTAGGGTAACCTACTCCTTTGTCCATGGTGTATCGTTCGCCGGCCGGTGTCGGTGGTTCGATCCCAGCCTGAAGCTGAACATTCTGCTGATAGGCCATGGTAGCACGAGGGCGTTTTTGCATGCAAGAGGATTGGAGGATGAAAGTGGGTGTGACTGTGGTCGGGCGGATGAGAGCTGGCTGCACGTTCTCTGCGACTGTACCATGTTGAACGATATTAGGGACCTGGTGGCGATGGGGGTTTGGAATCGTGGGGGGTTTTAGATGTTTCCCGCGTTTCAGCGACAGAGAAAAGCTATATAGCAGTGGAGGAATTCGCTCGGGAGGCATTCGACAGGCGGCTGAGGTGGCGGAGAGAGAAAGACGCCGGAGGGGGATAGTTGTCACGGTCTTGGATAGTGGAATGGCAGTTGAATGATTGGGAGTGTGATTGAGGCTGGATTGAGCAACAGGGTGGAAGATGGATGAGTCTGGAACGCAGCTTGAATGGGGGTGCGTAGGATGCTACTACGCTGCAGTGGTGGGTACCTGCACACTTCATCGGGCCAATGGTGTGGAAACCTGGTGGTACTGGACGAATTAGCTTCGTCTCTTTCTAAGGGCTGCCGGGTGAAAGCAAGGAAGTGGCGACTCCCCCACCTTGGAGCTGGCGATACTTATGCCTGGCTTGCAGGAGCCTATTTAAGTAGCTGTTGGGGTTGGAGTGGCGGTGCTGCCGTGCGTCGCCAGAGATGGTGGCGTCGGTGCCATTGCTGCTTCGGCCTTGTATCAGCGCAACCTCCACCGAAAGGTTAATCTGGTACTCCGTGGGGCTGACCGAACCCGGGGTATTAATACCCGGTCTGCGTAATGGGAGGCGCGCTGTGGTCTGCAGCATGCGCGAAGGCGGAGGGCAGTGGTTTCATCAGGCGTATGCTGCTTAGGGGTGTTACGTCACCTCCGCGGGTGAACTGCATGACAATACAGCTCGGGTACTAGCCTGCATAGCTAGTTGGGTATGGATAGTTACCCGCCCCCACAGTGGGCCTTAACCGGGCTTGCACCGCCAGTGAACTGGTAGTGAAGGCCTCGGCTCTGACGCGTCTGATTGAGCATTATTCAATCCCTGTTTTTATGGTTTGCCAAATGTAGTGCCGAAAGGCGGAACATTACAACATTGTTGTCGCACTGAGCGAGGATTAGTAGTGCTGAACCAGCCAAGTTTGATTTACACGTACTGCGGGCCGGGCGGAATGAGCGATATTAACATTTCGTTGATTAACAGGCTGGGGATCGATTTAACTGGACGTGGGATGTTTTCGATAGCTGGGGTATGTCGTATCATAACGCGATGTTATTAACAGTTTCGGGTAGAGATGGCGGTGGGCGCGAGACGGTAGATAGTCTGGGATGGGTGACAAAGGGTGTAGACTGGGAACTGTATGAGATTGAAGAGCGTTGTCGATGTCACTGAGGCCGACTTTGTCGACTTGCAGGCTTGATCTCGACTACTTACGCAGAGTTATTTAGAGTGCGAATGGTACTCCGTTAGTAATGGGGTTAGACAGGAACGCCGTTTCGCCGCTGTGGTTTAGCAAGGGGGACGACAGGTACGGGGAGAAAGTTGACCGCGGTCGGTTGGTTGAAGACCTAATCAACGAGCGGGGGTTAGTTGTGCTGAACCAGCCAAGTTTAATTTACACTACGGGCCGGGCCGGGTGGAATGAGCGACATTAATATTTCGTTGGTTAACAGGGCTGGGGATCGATTTAACTGGACGTGGGATATTTTCAATAGTTGGGGTATGTCGGACTATAACACGATGTTATTAACGGTTTCGGGTAGAGATGGGGTTGGGCGCGACACGGTAGATTGTCTGGGTTGTGTTACAAAGGATGTAGACTAAAAACTGTACGAGCCGGAATTAAAGAGCGTTGTTGATTCGCTGAAGCCGACTTTGTCGACTTGCCGGCCGAAAGGCAGTCGGAGGTTCTTTTGAATTGGGTGACCAAGACAAATGAACGTGTCACAGAGGGAGGTAGAGTACCAAGCTTCTGTTCTAGCATATCGTCAAATGCTCAGGGAAGAGAAGGATGGGCATTTGCGGGAGTTCGTGCAGGAGCAAGGTAAAGACGATCCGTGGGGGGCGTTATACCGAAATTGCCGAGGTTTACATGGGGACGCGGACATTCTGAAAATTAGGCAGGGTAACATGGTCGCCGAGTCATGGGATGAAAGCGTGGACATTTTGTTGGATAGCTTCTTTCCGGGGGCTGATGAACCTACGAGAGTTATAGAAGTCGGCGAGGAGGCTAGGGAATTTAGCTGGGACGAAGTGGAGTCGGCAGTCTATGCTATGGCTGTGAGCAAGTCACCTGGCTTAGATGGTACAGGACGGATTAGCCTTGTTTTCTCTCAAGGGCTGCTAGGTGTAACCAAGGAGTTGGCGATTCCCCCATCTTGGAGCTGGCGACACTTATGCCTGGCTTGCAGGAGCCTAATTAAGTAGCTGTTTGGGTTGAAAGGGTGGTGCTGCTGTGCGTAGCCAGGAATAGTGGCGTCGGCATCGCTGCCACTTCGACCCTGTATCAGCGCAACCTCCACCGAAAGGTTAATCTGGTACTCCGTGCGGCTGACCGTGCCCGGGGTACTTATACACGGTCGCCGTAATGGGAGGAGCGCTGTGGTTTGCAGCATGCGCGATGGCGAAGGGTAGTGGTTTCAAAAGACATATGTTGCTTAGGAGTGCTACGTCACTCCCGCGGGTGAGCTGCGTGCCAATACAGCTCGGGTACTAGCCTGCATAGCTAGTTGTATATGGGCAGTTACCCGCCCCACCAGTGGGCTTCAACCGGGGACAGGGATCGCTTGGCAGCGAACTTGGTAGTCAGGGCCTCGGCTCTGATGTGTCTGATTGAACATTATTCAATCCGTTTTTATGGTTTGCCGAATGTGGTGCCGAAAGGCGGAACATTCTGGCATTGTTGTTGTCGCACTGAGCAGACATGTTCTGTGTGCGCTCGTCTTTCTTTGTAGGGGTGCTACGTCACTCCCGCGGGTGAGCTGCGTGACAACACAGCTCGGGTACTAGCCTACATAGCCAGTAGGGTATGGATAGTCACCCGCCCTCACCAGTGGACCTCAACCGGGCTTGCACCCGGAGACAGGGATCGCTCAGCAGCTAACTGGTGCCTCGGCTCTGACGCGTCTGATTAAATTATACTCAATACCTGTTTTTATGCTTTGCTGAATGCAGTGCCGAAAGGCGGAACATTCCGACATTTTTGTCTGCATAAGGTATAAACTGATGCCTGTCGCATGCAAAGCTGGCCAAATACGGTTAATAGATACCGAATTGTAAGCTTTTTTTAAGTGAAGTTCCCAGCCACATGCGGATGACTTATCTATTGCGAGTTTCCGTGTGCAAGTATTATCATTACATAAGCGTCCTGCTCCGAAACCATTTTGTTCTTCTGCTTCCTAAGTATTCTTTTTCAATTCTAGTTTTTATTATTTCTCTATATAATCTTGCGAAGCTTTTAATTACACTAATCTTTCTGTATTTGTAAGGGTCTCGTCTGCTTCCTTTTTTAAATATTAAAGTAATTTCTGATACGTTCTAGCTCTGTGAAACGTTATCACATTGCATATAATTATTCTATAATTTTAGTAGCATTGTATGTTTCTTCTTACTACCACATTTTATGAATTCATTATATATGCCATCAGTTCCTAGTGCTTTGTTATTTTTGAGGACTCTAATAGCAGTGCATAACTTCTAAAGTTGCCGGCTCGGCGATTCCTTCTTGCGATAATGGTATAAATTGATCTTGTCTGGAATGTTGTCTCTCTTCTGTGAGTAGAGATTTGTAGTGATTCTCCCATTCTTCCATATCAATAATGTTTATACCTTTACTATTGCTGTTTGTTCTTACAGATTTTAAGTTTGTCCAGGCTAATTTTGACCTAGTACTTCATATGTAAGATGCAATTTCTTTACATTTGTGTTCCCAGAACTCGTTTTTACGTATTTTGATCTCTGGTCTTACTTTTTTATTTAGATTATTGTATATATCTCTGTCCTCACTTTTCTTCGTGTTTAATCATTTTGTATACGAACTTAATTCTTTTTAACTAGATCCTCTACTTCTTTGTTCCACCAGATGGGTTTGTTCTTATTTCTTGTATCAATCTCCTTTGTTCCCAGTGCCTCATAGACTGCCTGTTTTAAACATGTCACAATATGGTTGTATACTTGGTCCACTTTCTTCTAACTTAACATTTAATTTATCTTCAAGTCTTCTTATAAAAAGATTTTTAACTGAATCATGTTGTATTTAACCATATTATGTTGCTCCTTTTTGTCCTTTTGTTTTCTTGTGTGGCTTCCGGAATTCCTTGATTTTGAAATAATTATAGGAAAGTGACTTTAACCTCATCATTTTGTGATCTGTGCCTCATATCGAGCCTCTCATTGCTCTTACATGGTTTAACTAGTGTTGTGGTAATATATATAAAAGTAATAGAACAACCGCCCTACTCACCAGATTTGATAATGAGCAAGTTTTGGCAAATTTTTGGACTTACATAAAATAAACTGAATGGAAAGATTTCGTCTGCAGAAGAGACTGATGCTGCAATGCATGATTATTTTAATAGGTTGGTTTGGAGCTTTTATTAAGATAAAAATCTAAAATGTGAACCATCTTATTTCAAATAATTCTAGCTTAGCCTTTATATTTCATCCCAATAAAAATATTATTGACATATTTCTCACGTAGGTACAATCTTTTCTAGGATTTTCATGTTATATCATTTATTTCTTATATTATAATGGATGTTTTAACTTTTAGTATAAATAATATTATATAATTATTAAAATGCAAATTGCGTAGTGAAAAGAATAATGACGTCATGTACAATTAGTATAAAAAATATTTTACTGGGTAATCAAGAATAATTAATCGTTATATTAATTTTATTATAATGCAATTTTGTGCTCTATTTTTTGTTTATTTTGCATTTCAAACTACAATTTTTATTACCATATACATACATAGGTAGGTACATATTAACAAAAATATAATTATTTAATGAACTTTATTCATTCATCATTAATTAAAAGGTAATGTGTACCTTCGTCAATTTATTATGTGCAAAGTGCAATAGTTCTGAATTAGTTCAAAAATCATTATTATCATATGCATGTCTCTTTATTTACTAAATGAGGCACCATATGATGGAGATATGAAAATGTAATGATATATTTATAAGTATAACGACCACCTCAACATGTCATAAAAGGTAGAACAGCGTAATACGTTTTTATGTAACAAATATTTCTGGTCATTTTGTGAGCCATAAAGTATTTTATAATCCAGATATTGTACGCGAACTCATATGAGAGGGTTTTAATAAAGAAACTGCATTTGACAAGAGTTTCGTTTCAAGTTTTTTAATTTAAACTATGGAGTTTGAAACCGTCGGTTGAAGCTGTAGGTATGCGTCATTATATATTTAGCGGGTAAACTTTGTAATTACGGCATTCTGGCCACTTGCAGACTTCATTTCAATCTGCAAGTTTGTATTACTACATTCATTTATTCTATTCACTTTACTGGATAATATTCATTACAAGAATTAAGTGGCTATTTATACAACTTTTAAACTAGAACAATTCGAGTAGTCACTTTGCTATTATATTCCAATTATTTTCGACATTATATGCACTTGCTCCAACATTGTTAATTTACAGTATTTCTTATCTGTCTACTTTATAGTTTCCTTAAGGGAATGCTCTTCATATACTGTTTGGTATTATTCTAATATTGAAAATCTGATGTGGCCAACAGATGCCGTCCCGTCAATTCCATGTTTGAAATAGCAATGAACTTTAAGTAAAGTATCACTTCCGGTTGATCGTTCGTAAACAAAATTTAATTTGTTGTTTCAATAAAAAGAAAAATCTGTAATAAGAAATTTTGGAATCTATTTTATTATGTTTCTCCTCGAAAATCTGTTAAGAGCTCCAAATTAAGTACCACTTCCGGTTTATCATATAGGTATAGTCAAATTCTAATAATATTTCAATTTATACACGTGTTTTAAATACCAAATTTGAAGAGTTTTGGATCATGTTTTAATATATTTTTTCAAGAAAATCTGTTTATAGCTTCCTGTAAAATAGTACTTCCGATTTATCAATTTTAGAAAAGATCTAACATGTCATTTTTATTAATATAAAAGTTTTATATACCAAATTTAAAAAGTTTTTGATTGTATGAATATATTTTTCACGAAAATCTGTTCAGAGCTTAAAATAAAGTATCTCTTCCGATTTATCAATTGTATCCAAAATCTGATATATTGTTCCCCTTCATATAAAAGTAGTAAATACCAAATTTGACTAGTTTTGGGGGTATATCAATATATTTTTCACGAGAATCTGTTCAGAGCTTCAAGTAAAGTATCACTTCTGGTTGATTAATTTTTGCCAAAATCTAATATATTGTTTCCTATGGATTATATTATACACACACACACACACACACACACACACACACACACACACACACACACTTACACACAAACACGCGCGCGCACGCACGCACACACACACACACACACACATACACACACACACACACACACACACACACACACACACACACACACACACACACACACACACACACACACATCATCATCGTAAAAATAGTAAAAACGTGTTGTAGGGACCCTAATTCGTTCTTATTTACTGAAAACTCACCATCCAATTTTTGGCACGATTACATTACCTCCCTTACCTACGGTATGACGGAAGGTAAGAATAGATACATATGCAGTCTTTCTCCTTAAAATTGTATTTAGTTGTAGGTAGGTACATAACAAAAATTATAACTTTATCTCTTCTAGCCCAACTTCTAAATAATTGTTGTCAAAATAAATTAAATATCAAATGTTTATTGAAACTTAATATATTGCAGGCGCCTAGAAACATCCTTTTAAAACATCCGTTGAATTCAGTTTATCAATAGGGTTCTCCACCATAACAAAAAATTGAGTAATCTTTTTTTTTCTTATATTGAAAGTAGATAAGAACAAATCATGATTGAGACGAGAAAAGTTTTTAAAAAATTGTTAGTTTTTGAAATATTTGTTATTTTAAGCATCTATACATATACGTCACAACTATTGCTATCTTTCTCGCGCAGCCTACTACAGAAACTGATGCGAGAAAGATAGCTATAGGTTTCGTTAAAAATAAATTGCAGTTGAACTAAAAACATTTATGACTTTCTAATACTACAAATTGCTTCAAAATTAAACGACCTTTCATTTAAAATAATAAAAAAATTAGAGTGGACACTGTTCTAAAGGTTTTCTGAGACTTTAATGTAAAAAGAAATTAAGATAGCCGGATGCGACCGATGGTCGTTTTATTTCTACAAAATACAAAAGTGATTCCTAAATATGAAAAAAAAACATTACTTATGCGTTCATTAACATTATACCAAACATTTTTTTCATCACTTATGCTACAGCTATGTTTTCTAACACGATGATCTCGAGAATTATAAGAGATACGAAGTCGGTTAAATTAGACAAAGTTGTCCCAGTAGGAGGCCATTTTAATGGTGTATCATTATTTGCTTAAAAAATGCATAGGTCACCAGATATAGGCGAAAATGTAAATTTTGAAGTTTCTTTATATTTAAAAATCTTACGGGTGGTGCTAGGATAGGGTAGCAGAAGATAAAACAGCATCAGGATATGTTAAACAGGTCAGTATAGATATGCTGTATTTGAGTGTTTATCTAATATTAAATGTAATGCTGTCAGTAATAATAAATCTCTCAATGCCAGACAACGAAGTTTATGAGACGACATTATTGCAGTCTGCATAGTGTTGAATATCCTAAACCCTAAACTAAACCATGAAAATGGGAGCTACGTGCGACAAGCTAGATACTAGACAGAACGAGTTTGTCGTTGTTAGCGACGAGTAAAGCAGCTCCGTACTATATGGGCTAGAAGCGATTATGGACTGCGCTTAGTGAGAAATAAACTAAGATTCTGTATATGAAATTATAAAGATATTCTAAAATATCGAACTTATTTTTAATACATTTTTTTATTTCTAATAATTAAGCGTCATAAAGTCATAAATAAAGTTCTGTTGAACTTATAACAATGTAGCATTTAAAACATTACTATATTAAACAAATATCATATACCTTATCTCTTTTTGAATTTGATTTGAATTTCGACTTTAAAACACGTCAAAGATCTGAGTAGGGATAAATCTGATTAACATCTGGCTTAATTTTAAAATAGCAAGTGTCATTGGTCGGATTCTAAAAGAGGTTTCTGTGACAATTTAATTTTTTTATACAGCGTCGGACTGGCCATTGTGGCGATGTGGCGATCGCCACAGGCCCGGCGAGCGAAAGGGCCCGGTCTAAACTTGTAACTATCATATCTAGTACTTAGTTAATAGTTTTCAATATGATAAAGAGAAAAAAAATCTTAAATAACTGATTGTAGATCAAGTATAAACATAATTCAAGAGTCTGACCTTAACCAGAGAACAAGCGTAGCGTATCAAAGAAAGCTACACGCCAATATAGGCTTACTTCTATCCCTGTCTTCACCCCAAACTCCATCATCACCCCGGCCAGTGTATTCTAGAAATACGTGCTCAACGGGCATGTGCAAAATCTACTATGTACTAGATATAAAATTTAGTTTTAAGTTCTATGCGGTTTGATGTAACAACGTTTCACTTTTCATATGGTAGACTTTCATTACCAGATTCATAAAAATGATTAAATTCAGAGTTAACTAACTCCATTTTTATTCCGGATTAAAAATTTTAATATGAGATCTATTCACGAAACACAATACCTAAGGTAGGAGTTAAATTCTGCAACTAACATTTTAATAACAATTTTTGTCGCCTTAACTCTTGGGATTGTACTCAAACTTGTAAGTATTCCCAATTGCACCAACAAGGCTTAAATTTTAAGCGTCCCACAGACAAGAAATGTAAATCGAAACAACAATGCATAGTAATTCATTTAACATTTTATATCGACGTAATATTATCAATTGTGAAAGATAGCACTAAAATGAAAATTAATTATAAACATTGCACCTACAAAAAAAGATTATCTTTAATAGTATTCACCATTCATTATTAATATGATTTGATTACAACAAAGAAAATTTTCCAAAAATGATTATAACAATATATTTATAATTTTAATATTTAAATTCATTAACTTTGTAATACATACTTCGCATATGCGTTATTTAATCTATGTGCCAAATCTCGGCCAAAATATACGTGTTTGAGACGCGATTTTCATATTAGATTACTGCTAATTCTATACAACTAGTACAGTTATCTTTGGTAATAAATAAAATATTTTAAATTTTTTTTGTAGTTATTCTCAAAAATAAACCATTTCAAAATTTATCGTTTTCGTCTATATGCAGTGGCCGATTTAGAGGGGGGGAAATCGGGCACGTGCCCCCCCCTGTATTTAAAAAAAAATAATTATTACATATTATCATTCCCGTATTACACATCATAGATAAATAAACATACTAATAAAAATACAGAATTTCTATTTATTTTACAAATTGTTTATTATTTTGGAGATGCCCCCTAACTTTTTTTATTAGAAGTAATAGAACAAATTGTTCATTTAAACGTTTTATTATTTTTATTATACTATTTGATGGCAGATGTAGATATTTTTTATAAAGTCACATTTAAAAGATGATTATCAACTTTTATTTTTTAAATAACAAACAATAATTATTTCACTAAAATATAAACCGCCATTTTTTGTCTTAAGTTGTTTTTATTACTTAATTTGATGTTTTACCTTGTTTTGTATAACATTGTTGCATTTTATTTATTTTTACATGGCTACTTAGAATATTTGAATAAACATTATTTCTCATATTTCTCAAACTAATTTACTTTTTTGGGGTCCTGCACTCTGATTTTTTATTATTTTTTTTTTATTTTTAAATGATAGTTCTTTTAATTTTGAAGCAATTCGTAGTATTAAAAGGCCTTAATTGTTTTTGATTTAACTGAATTTGATTTTTAACGTCAATGTGACGTCACGGCGACACCTATTGTGGCTATATCTTTCTCTCGCACAAGTTTTATAGTAGGCAGCGAGAGAAAGGTAGCACTAATGTGACGTCACAGTGACCCTGAGAACAAACCTGAAATCTCGCAAAGTAATTATTAAAAAATGGTTTTCTTTATCTTAATCCCTATTTATTGAGTAATACTTTAAGTATAAATGTACATTTTATTATTTTTTGTTATGGTGCAGGACCCTAAATAGATCATTAAACAGACAAAGAGTGGGGGTTTATATTTTAGTAAAATAATTATAGGTTGCTATTTAAAAAATAAATGTTCTGATTTTATAAAAAAATATTTACATCTGCCATTAAATAGTATATTTAAAATAATAAAACTTTTATATAAGCAATTTTTTACAATACAATACAAAAGTTAGAGAGGTGTGGGGGGGGGCTCATCCTATATATTTAAAATTTGTTTTTCCGAATTTAGTAACCCCCCTATTATAATTTTCTAAATCCGCCACTGTCTATATGTATGTATTTTTTTCTGAAATAACGATACATCAATAAAATGGTCTTCTGATGGGGTAACTTTTGTCTAATTTACCCGACATCAGAACTCTTATATTGCTTGAGATCCCATGCAAGGAGTATTTCAATAAAACTGTTTTCCCATGTTAATCGTCAATGTCACGGATTTTTGGGTTCAGCTTGTGTCCTTACTTAATGTTTACATTCATTAATGTATTTTTAAAAAAACCTTCATTTATAACCATCTTTGTTTCATTAATAATATTTTGAATGGCCCAGAATAGGGGGCCAGGTAATCCAAATCGCCACACTCAGAAATATGTCCCAGTCCGACACTGTTTTTATATGTTAATTTCGATAAAATATAGTACATTAAAAAACAAGTATTATAAGGAAATCTCTTAACGTACGAGTCCTAGTTTTAGTTACAAAGGACGAGTGTGTCAACAGGCCTTATTAATATGTTTTTACCTCCCGTCATACCGTAAGTAAGGGAGGTAATGTAATCGTGCCAAAAACACGTTTTATGTGTATGTGTATGTGTGTGTGCGTGCGTGCGTGCGTTTTTGTGTGTGTGTGTGTGTGTGTGTGTGTGTGTGTGTGTGTGTGTGTGTGTGTGTGTTGTGTGTGTTGTGTGTGTTGTGTGTGTTGTGTGTGTTGTGTGTGTGTGTGTGTGTGTGTGTGTGTGTGTAACGATTTTTTCGTCCACGATAACTCTTATAACAAATTTCCAAATATTTCTATTTTCCGTATTTAAGCTTTCTGCATTTATATAGAGAGTTGATTAGATTTTGGGTAAAATTGCATAACCGGAAGTGACGCCCATAACAGTTTTTAATGAAAAACTATATTAAAATATAATCCAAAACTCTTCAATTTTAGAATTTAAAACTTCTATATCAAGGGGAACAACATTAAATTGTAGCTAAAATTGATAATCCGGAAGTGATACTTTACTTGAAGCTCTCAACAGATTTGCGTGAGAAATATATTATGATATATTCCAAAACTTGTCAAATTTAGTATTTAAGACTTTTATTTAAAGGGAAACAACTTATTAGATTTAGGCTAAAATTGATAAACCGGAAGTGATAATGTATTTGAAGCTCTGAACCGATTTTCGTGAAGAATAAATTGATACAATCCAAAAATTTTCAAATTTGGTATTTAAGACTTTTATATTAACGTGAACGATATACTAGATGTTTTCTAAAATTGATAAACCGGAAGTACTACTTTACAGGAAGCTATAAAACAGATTTTCTTGAAAAACTATATTAAAACATGGTTCAAAACTTCTCAAATTTGGTATTTAAAACTCGTGTATAATTTGAAATAACATTAGATTTTGATTATACCTATATGATAAACCGGAAGTGGTACTTAATTTGAAACTCTTAACAGATTTTCGAGGAAAAACAAAATATAATCTAAAATTTGTTATTATTCTATTTATTGGAACAACAAATTAGATTTTGTTTACCAACAATCAACCGGAAATAATATATATATATATATATATATATATATATATATATATATACACATACATACATACATACATACATACATACATACATACATACATACATACATATATAAAATCACGCTCCTTCAACTTAGTGGGTCAGCACAAACCCGAAACAATGATAATAATAACAATAATAACAACAACAACAACAACAACAACAACAACAGCATCAACTACAAAAATAATCACTCTCTTTCAACAACATTCTTACTAAGCTGAGACCATACAAGAAATATTTCTCTCTTAACATATTAAAGTGACCGATTTTCGGTAGCGAAATACCGCAACCGGACCACAGTAATAGTTACGATAAAATCATCCTTCGCCACACATTCCTGTCTAAGCACACTTTTTTCGCCTTGTCCACATTCATAATCGCATAAAATCATAATAAAGTATAATCTAAAATTTAGTATTATAGACTTTTCTATTTATTGGAACAACAAATTAGATATTGTTTATAAACGGTCAACTGGAAGTGATACTTTACTTAAAGCTCATTGCTGTTTCAAACATGGAATTGACGGGAGGTCATGTGTTGGCCACATCAGATTTTTTATACTATTTTTTACCTCTCGCTAAGAGAGGTATTGTATTCATGCTAAAAATCGCATATCCAGATTTTAATGAATAAGCACGTTTTAAGGTCCCTAGAATCCGATTATAACATTTTTACGATGATGTCCGTATGTGTGTGTGGATGTGTGTGTGGATGTTGGATTCACTATATCTCAAATACTATAAGATTTAAGACATTTTTAACTACGGATTCCTCAATCTAGCAATAATGGGAAGAGTCCAGTCAGTTTTGGTAACAATTGGACAACCGGAAGTAGTAGTTACAAGAAAAAAATCATCTAAATATTATTTATCGAAAATTTATGTAAATACTTATATTAAAGAACGTTAAATTCTTTATTCGATAAATATAAATTCATTATTATATCTTCTATAGATTTAGAGATAAAGAAAGGCATATAAAATAGTTTGATGTAAAAAATCTCAGATCAAACTACTACAAGGCAAGAAATTCAAATGTTTGTAATTGTCACATAAATGTCACTGTCAAAAATATTTGTACATTATTATGAAGATTATGAAAATAAATAAAAAGTCAACAACGCAAAAGAATATACGTAAAAAAGAATATAAAAGGAATTTGCGAAAAAATGACGAATATAAAGAAAAAGAAAAGGAAAACAGAAAAAGAAAATTTCAGGATATTGAATATAAAGAAAATGTATGTATTGTACATAATTTATTTTAAAATATCCCATAGATTTTGCAAATACGAGTATATGTGAGAATTATTTTGTAGTGAGACATGAATATATGTATTTGTATTTAAAAATATTTTTCGTTTTATGCGTACAACTAGGTAAAATATCTGGCGAGAGGTTATGTGTTGGCCACATCAGATTTTTTTCTATTGAGGTGATTTAAAAAAAATGCGAATAATTTATAGCGCTTCCCGCTAAACCATTGAAATTTCAGATTTTGACAGTTTATGTATTGTTTTGTGAATTTTATCTGACATTTGAAAAAATGTGGCATAATTTAGTTCCAAAAATAGAAATACTTATCGGCTGAGAGACAATTTTATGTATAAAAAAGTAAAATTAGCGAACTCTTGGTGAAACAATATTGTATCGTTTTATTTATTTGGGTAAACTGTAAAAATCAAAGATTTTTATTAAATAAAATAGATGTTAATTAAACGATAAATAAATATTAAATACTGATTTAAAACTATGAACATAATTAAATACTTAAACACCATTATATATTTATTTAAACAATTAAATTTCACTGTTCTCTCGTACTTTTATTATACTACGCGTTCTAATCTTAGACTGCCGGTCGATTGCAGACTTCTGTAGACTGTCTACGCGATATTTATATCACTATAATTTATGTCAATATTTATTTATATCACATTCAACTGACCGACTTCCCTCACGGGACTGCACTCATAAACTCACCTCAATTTCACTACTCTCTGCTTTCAACTAACTATCTGAACTCTGACTTCTACAGCCTAAGTATAATCAACTGCCTTCCACAGCGTCTGTATACACAACTATCTTTCACAGTGTCTGTTTACTGAACTGACTCTCTTCAACTCTACTAATTGACCGACTCTACGCAGAGCGCCCTAGATTATATATGGCACTCGAGTCGTGTCTATAAAGTCTCTCGAAACGTTCATAAATATTTCAGTACAACAGTCATGCCGCACCCAGATTGTTTACACAGCTGCTAGACGCCCGCTTATGTCGCCCACCTGGAGCACCCATTAATTACGTTATCGCTTTCCGCATAGTCTCCGCCCATCTTCCCGACGCTTTGATCATAGGCGTCGGCCGGAGGCTCGTGCGCTCTAATATCTAATAAAGAATTAGAAAAAACACTCGCTATGTTTCACAAGATTTCTGCATCTGAACCAACCTCTCGATTATTTTCAGATTCAGGCCAAGCCCAGTTAGTAACCACAGACGCGTTTCGCTCTTATTGAAGCTCATCAGTGTAGTGCACCTGCCATCTATTTGCAGAGACAATGACTAACAGGGCTCAGCATAAGATATACTATTGGCGAAAAAATTCAAAGTGGGTGACGTCTGGTGGCAGATTTGTGAACTAGAGGAAACGTGAATAGCATACATTGAAACGTATGTAATTTTAAACAGATTTAATTTATATTCCTTGTAAAAGAAAGTGATATATATAGTGTATATTACATTTTCAAGTTTAAATAATGATCAGTAAATGCCATAGATACTGCTCAGTGCCACAATGCAGTAATTACAAGTCAAAAAATGTAAGTTTACACTATATCCCAAGTGACAAAATATGATCTTGAAATTTTCTTCCCATATAGCTTTAACATCTCTAGTCGGTTTTATTTTTTCTTTTTTTAAACAGGATGGCAAAATTCTTCTAATTTTGTAGCCATACTATACTGTTTATCATCCTTTTTAACAAGTTTTTCCCTTACTTGTTCCAAACCGGTACAACTTAATGTTTCTATTTCTTCTGCTCTGTAATACACAAACCCATAAACAAATAAATTAATAGCATAATAATAATGATAACTTCTGTTGTAAAACAATAAATATAGTTTTGATTTTTACTAACCTGTTTATATGCAACAAAACTGTAACAATATGTTTGCATTTGCATCCCAATCCTGCTCTACAACTAAATTTTGCTGTCCAGAAATTTATATTCTCATTTAATAAAATTTCAATCGTATGAGGATCTCCGCTCAAATGACTGGTTTTTAAACAAGAACCCAGTATTGTACCTCTGATCCATCATCTTTTCTTCCACAAAGCAATACATGTCCTGCCTTAAAAGCTGCATCACCTTCCTTTATAGGACGTGCAGAAGCAATGTATTCAAAAATATCACCTAACTTTATGTTAATTTTCTTCATATTAAATACTTTGCACTTTGAAATGCATATTGCCAGCAATAAGGAATGAGAGAACTCTCCTTATTCCTCCGCCATCTTGCTACCGTTCGACCTGCCACCTATAGTTCAGTTTTTTCGCCAATATCATACATGGTAGATGACTTCAAAGGTAACTAACCACATGCTATTGTACATTTTTTCAATACCTGCTAGAGCTTTACGGCATCCTCCGTATATGGATCTGCATGTACTTACTTTTTCTCTGAAATCATCTACCATATACGGAGAGATTTTTTTCAGTAGACATGGGTGTATGACTGTCATTACCATAGTTACATTTAAAATGATTGGCAGCAATTACAAATTACCGCGCGATTTTAAAACTGGACATAGGGAGC
Organism: Harpalus rubripes; assembly: GCA_963082715.1. Lineage (NCBI taxonomy): Eukaryota > Metazoa > Arthropoda > Insecta > Coleoptera > Carabidae > Harpalus > Harpalus rubripes. The sequence goes on along the minus strand of OY720454.1, from coordinate 24,747,631 downwards.
AGTCAAAGTCATCGAACTGCCATCTTCTAAAATTAGGTATGATGAAAAAGTACAAATCATATAAGTACAATATGAGTCTAAGGCATGTTTCCGGTTTATTTGCTGCTACTTTTAATAAGCAACCGAGGTCAGCAACTATTAAAAAAATCTATAATAGTAATTGTAGAAGATGCACCAATGGACAGTTTTAAAATAAAATCAGAACAAGTAAGATAATTAATAATAAGAAACATTAACTTATACAGTTAAATGAAAATGAGAATACTCTTTTGATATAAAAAGAATTTCTGAAATTGACACATGACAGTTTAATGACTTTGACAACTCCCTAACAGTTGCTGGCCTGGGTCGCTTATTAAAAGTAGCAGCAAATAAATCGAAAACTTATCTAGACTCATATTGCAGTAGGTAGAATTGAGCGTTCTGGCTCGGATAACGATCTAAGATCAAGGTCACAGATAAGAGATCAAGGTCATAGATAAGAGATTTTATAGATAAGGATTGATGACATCATAGATAAGGATCAAGGTTACAGATAAGGATTGATGACGTCATGTATCAAGGTCACAGATAAGAGAAGAGATTTTATAGATAAGGATTGACAACGTCATAGATAAGGATCAAGGTTACAGATAAGGATTGATGATGTCATAGATAAGGATCAAGCTTTCAGATAAGAGTGATAACGTTACAGAAAAGAAACAAGGTCAGAGATAAGAATCGATGGCGTCACTTTGACGTTATATGACTTATGTCCGGTTTTATAAACATTTAATAAACTGCTGAGTTATTACTTTGAAAGTAAATTTAATCGACGAGTAAATAAAAATCTTTGTTTTATAAAAGTTACAGAGTAAAATAACTACTTGCAGAGTAAATATTTTATCCAGTGATTTACTGACAGAGACATGACATCTGTCATTATTTTGTGTTTTTTCCATAAACATATTTTAATATTTTCTATAATTATATACATTTAATATTGTTTTTCACTATATTATAGAGTAACCTATAGGCCAGAGTGGTAATAAAATTTTATTTTTTTATGAATTTGCAACTACAATTATAACTGGGAACAAGAAAAAGAGCCTCCATGAAGAGTGTGTGTATACCGTAGTATACTCAGGCTCTGTTTCTTATACCGGCTAATCTTTCCACTACTGGAGCATAAGAGAGATTGATAAAACCATCCAATCAATATGCCGCAGAATGTTTTAATAATATTGTATTCTGTATGTTCCTGACACGAAATAAATCCAAAAGTCAAAATAGAAAATAAAGTGTGTCGTAAAGTCCCAGGTGTCAACTAACATGGAAAAAAGAGAACGGGGCAAAAATTACACAGACATAGACAAAGCAAATATACTGGTCATAAATAAATAAATGTAAAAATAATGCAAGAGATGAAATTTATAATGAATTTAATTAAATTAATGTTGATGTGTCAACCTTATTCTACAGAATAAAATTTACTTCCTCGAAAATCGGTGGAGTAATTTATTCTCTAGATTTACTTAGCTAGTAGTTTTATTTTTGTTTTATAAAACGAAAATCTCTGGAATAAGCTATTTTACTTTAAGAGTAAATTTTACTCTGCTAGTAATTTACTTATCCATCTTTTATAAAACTGGGTATTATTAAAATTTTAATTTTATTAAATTTTAAGATATATGTTATTAAATTTTTAAGATGTTTTTATTATTTCTTAAGATGTGAGTTAGACGGGCAGGCAGGCAGAAAAAAATATATTCGACCGTTTGTAAATTTAAAAACTGAATTTTATATTATTAGGAATACCGGGAAATTGTGAATCAATAGCTCCATATTCTGCTGTGTTAAATTTACATTTATTAATTAATATATAAGAATCATTATTGTAAAATATAAATGTTTTTCACATGTTTGTAAAAACAGCTCCATTAATATTTTGTATAACTTCAACATATGGATTTGCTGTGTTTTCTAATTTTAAAGATGGAAATTTTATATTATATGTGACATCATCAATTATAAATACAATGTTTCCATAAAATATATATAATTTATTTTTTAAAACTAAAAATGTAGTTAATTTTTTTAATTCACATAAATTTGGATAAGAAATTAATGTTTCATTATTTTTAGTTTTACTAAATAAATTAGATTTAGTTTTTAAACTTTTTTCTGTTGTGAAACTTTTTTCTGTTGTGGAACTTTTTTGTGTTTTAGTTCCATATAAGTTTGAATAGCTAATATATCATCAAAATATGAATCATAATGACTTTTGTTTATAAATACATTATTTTGATAATGTGGATACATTACTGCATAAATATTATTAGAAAGTTCAATACCTAATGAATGACCAATTTCATGAACTAATACATCAAATAAACTTATATCGCTTTCTAAATTGGGTTTATTTAAATCTAAATACCAATTTCCTGCCTGTTTCAAATGAATTTCCACGGGTTAAATATTTGGGTAAAAGGCATGAGCTAACTCACTACCTACCCCATCAAAAAACTCACCACAATATGTTCTTTGACTAATTAAATAATGTCTAGTAATCCCAAATGATATATCAGCATTATTTAATTTTAATAATTCTAAAAAAAACAAATTTTTTATATTTTGACCATAAATCAAAAGCTTTTTGTATATTGTTGCTGACATAATTATTTTGCCCATGATAAAACCAATAAATTTGGTTTTTATTCCATTTTTTGAAAAAACTCGAAAATTTATATCTTTTATCCCACATCTTGAAGTTTTTATAAAATTTATAATCTCAGTGTTGTTTTCCTTTATATAATTTTGTTTAAATAAATTTAGAGTATTTATATAATTTGTGCTATTTTCTGATAACAATATAAATTCATTATCACTCACATTTAAATGTCCATATTTATATAAATATGACGAGAGCAAACTAAAATTGCTTATATTTAAATTAGCATTTACACTTAAAATTAATAATAAAAATAAAAAAAAAACATATTATGTTATTTAAAAAAAATATAGTTAGAATATATAAACTTTAATTTTTTTAATATTTATTTGCTTAAATTATTGTCACTAATACTGTTATATTCAAACTGATTTTTTTTTTTTTTATTTAATTAGTTGAGGGTTCTTCAACTTCTATGGTTATTTGAACCCTGGTACATTTAATTTACAGTTATTTTGTATGGTATTTTACATTATACATATTTATATTATATATTATTGTACAGTTCGGTGTCCTTGAGAAATAGTATGATGTTCTCCTCCTGTTCCCTGTTGTTGGCTAGTGCCTGCTTCAAGTCGGTCGGGATGTTGAACTGTCTTCTTTTTTGCGAGTATTGTGGGCATTCTTCTATTATATGTCTGATGTTCAGTGCAGTGTTGCAGTTTTCACATGTTTGGGGGGCTGTTCTTGATAGTAGGTGGCTGTGGGAGAGTTTGGTATGGCCTATGCGCATTCTTGTTATAATTATTTGGTCCCTCAAACTGATTTTAATTTGCATTATAACATGATATATTTAACAAAATACTTATGCTTTTTACATGTTATTAACAAAATAATTTTTTATTTTATATACATTACTTATTGCGCAATTATTATGATTAAAACATTATTTATGGGAGATTAAATGTTGAAGCGAGTTACAATTTTCTACTGATATCACAATTTAAATTGAAAGATTCGAGAAAAGATTTTTTGATATCACCTTTAACATATATTTTTAACCCCCTCTCTATGGAAATGGTGGGTCAAATAAAAAATGATTAAAAACAATCCCATCTTTTGATATAATAGTAATTTCTTTACGTACTATTATAAAAAAATTGCATTAAAACTTTGAATATCAACAATTAACTCCATTTTTAAAATTTCGCAACTTCTCTTTAACAAATATAAATTGTAACTGATTATTAAAATGTGAAAAAATATTATTCATATATATTTTTAAAATAATTTGAATAGATAATCTAACTTCACGAGTTAATGGATTATATTGAATAATAGATTCATGTATAATAAGACAATAAACACATGTGTCTGCGGGAAATGGATCATTAGATTCAAAATCTAATCTAATATCTACAGATCTATTTTCACTGTTTCATTTTGATTAGAACAATCAGTAACAGTTAATGGTGCAAATTTATTAAAAGTTGTTTTATTTAAAACAAGACCATTATTAGTAATATTATAATAAAAATTATAAAAAGAATTTTGAAATTCTGCATGTATTTTCTATAAAAGTGCAAACTAATTATTTTTAAAATCAAGATTTAAATCACCATAAGGATAACAAACTGAATTTACATATAATTTAATATTAATTAATTTGCAAGAATCAAAACAACTAATATCTTGTGTAATTGAGTATTTGCGAGCAGTTTGAAAAGAAACAATTGCAAATCTAGGTTTTTCTAATTGGGTAGATGATTTTATTGATCATGAATGTTTTTTTTCCTGTTGGAAGAACGGGATATTCATACAAATCCCACGAACGAAAAGCGCATGATAAAAATTGATTTAAATTTGTTAACCTAAACATGTGTAACTCTCCAAAATATTTTACTTAATTGAAACTTTAAATTTTCCAATGACATATAAGCATCATTATTAATTCCTGCTCTTATTGATATTAATTCTTGTCTAACATTATAAATATATTAAGCATTGACTTATAACCTGACACATACCAAACTTTGCATACATATAAAAAATGACATGTAAGTGCTAATACCTAATCGGGCGAAGCATTTTAAAAAGATTTTGGCATTTAAATTAAAGAAAAGTAATGTTACAGTGCTCGCTAAAGTGATAAAGTTATATTGTGAAAACGGCCCTTAATATCTGTGCAGACACAGGTTACCCAATATACAATAATGTTTATACAACAAGAAGTTCGAAAATAATCGACTATACAGTTGAGAGAACGAGTTGTGTTTTCAGGTAACACATCGAGTCTGCAAACTGTATTTTCAGATGATTTTCGAAGCTCCAGTTGTATCTGTTAAGACTTTACAACGAATCACTCGACAAAATACCATGAGTTGTGTTTCGCGAAACACAACTTAGCAATGCAAATAACCGATGTTATATAATAATAAGAATAATTAATCTATCTGATTGGTCTATTTTCCGATAAGTTGTATAGTCAATATTTATTTTCACAACCAGTTGTTATTATTTATTTATTGCTGTAAGAGTGTCAAAATAAAATTCGCTGAAAAATAATTTCATCAGAAGTTTCTTTATTTATTTAACTTTCAAGTCTAAGTTATTGTACGACTGTAAGACATTTACCTCGTACATACCTAATAACACATTATTAAGAGTAATAAAAAAATATATTAAAGAAATACAACTCTATTACAATTTCCGCTATCTTCTATCTGTTATCTGCCATCTACTAATAGCTTTCCATTACAAAATTATGTTGTGTGCTTTGTCTAGAAAAAGAAGAGTTGAAGAGTATTGTTGTCATACACAAAAAATAGAATACACTATTGTATAACACCTATACCGGTAGAGTAGTCAACCCACAATTTTTTCGTGTAACGCAGGCCCTGAGACTGTTACTTCATAATATTAAATATACCAGGAACTGTAATTCCGGGTTCGGCAACTTACTGAGTAAGCGCAACGGCTCTTAACTACGAAGCTTCCAAATCCCGAGTGTGGTTTTGATATCTGATGATCCGGTTCGAAACCGACGCATGTCAAAATTAAATAACATAAAAGTGATCTCTGCGGTGCCCTTTCCACAACAGCTTTGAAATCCAGAAACGGGTAAAGCCACGTTTCCATCTCTTAACATAGTCACAGTTTTTGTTTCTCTGTATATGCATAAAAGTTTGTCATACGGAAACACGACTGAGCGTTTCCAGTTTCTGTTTTAGTCTTTCGGCATGACATAGTCATAGTCGTGGCGCATAAGCAAAAAGTTTGCATGTCCGTACACCATACTTTCGATATAATCTTTTGTCTTTGTTCAGTTGGAAAGAGATAAAGCTATCAATGATTTTGAGACATGATTTAATTTCTAATAGTAAATACATAAGTAAATATTTCATCACGGCATATTACCTATTGCTAGGTGTGTCAATCTTCTTTGTAAGCAGATATCGGTAAAGGAATGATAATGATATATTCGTACCGTGCCAGGGTTTATCATACAGCATACGGCACCTTACTTTACTAATGTGGAGAGTGCAGCACAAAAATAGTAATAATATATTAAATTATAAAAAGTAGAAATATTATAAATCATATAAATTATGAGTGCTATATTGCGTCCTCCTCGACTTTTTACATGGTTTTTGTATTATGTATTAAATTATTAATTATTTAAGTAATTATCAGTCTAATTCATGATTATAGAATTCCTAAAAAGCTTTAAACTATTTTATTACATTTTATTATGATTTAAGTGTGATAAATATGTACGATGACTTTATGCTTATGTTAAGAGCTAGAAAATTTGTCGACAAAGACAAAAACAAAAGTGCAGTGTCAAAGACTAAAAACAGTGTTTAAGCTAAGAGGTGAAAACCTAGCTTAATAAACCGGGTAATAATGAGTTATGGAAATGATACGTAAACCAATATTAAACGTCATTTAAAAAAAACATAATTTTATACATAAATTAATAAATTATTACGTATACGGTAAATAAATAAAATAATAAACTGTTACAATATATCCATTATTATGAGTATTTTAAACCGTAAACTGTTCTAGTGTTCGTTCGACAGACTTTATATTTTATATATGTGCGCGCTGCCACCAAAGTAGATACTTCACCGTTCTTATTTCTGTATTTCCCTGGTTGTAGAGAGTAGTAAAAACCCGGTATGTAATTAGCAGTGGCCGAGACGCCGGCGTTGCGATGCGATGCGATGCTATCGCTCGGTTAATGCGGCGCTAATTGCGCAAAGCCCGTCACCCACTCGGCAGACGCCCTGAGCCGAGAAACAAACGTGCCAAGATTTCTTTCTTAAACACTGAGCCTACCAGGGAAAAGAACTGAATAAAGCACACCAATTAGTAGCAGATAGGATAATGCAACGATAAATACCAAAAATATTCAAAATATTTAAAATAAGTGAAACTAAATTTAAAAAAAACTAATGTTAATAAACATAGTACTTACTCGTAATACAAAACTATATTTTAAAAATAAATTTTTAAAGAAAAAGTTCTTTTGGCTACTTTTAAAAGGGAAATTTTGAGAACTTAAACTTTTATTTTATTACCTTATTTCTATAAATAAAAATAAACATATCAATACCGCATATTACCTCTTTTTGGGTGGGCCAATCTACTTTGTACGCAGATATCGATAATGATAAGGACATATTAGTACCGTATGGGCGTTTACAATCAGGCGCACACTGAATGCTGACGTAAAAGTACATCACAGGGATCTCTTTTGTGTCAATAAAAATTAGAAATATTTTTTGACGTCGGTTGGGATCGAACCCGAATCTTCAGATTCGCTACCAGGCACCTGGCCATTTATTTTTTAAATAACTTACTGAAATTAGAAAAATACTGCACTGATTTAATAAGTGAAATAATTATTTAGATGCATTCACAAATAAAAATTAGGTTACACTCCATACCCGAATTCGAAAATCGTGCGAACTAGTTTTGAATACCTGAAAATTCCCAAACCTGAAATTACCACTTCCACGTATATTACTTAATCTGAATTCAGTAATACTACAGTGATGGAATCATGCCATATTGTAATTGATATTGACTTGATATATTAAACGACCATATCATAGTCAGCTCAATTGTTATTTTGTAGTATACCGTATTGATAATAAATAATTGATAAATGATTCGGATATCTTCGGGCTTGGATTGATAAATCTACGTATATTTCAAAAACATTGTGTAGACACGCCTGCGCATACAATCATTTGAATAACGAAAACCAAAAACGACTATTACGAGACTTCAATTTAATTCGCAGAATAATGAGAATTCAAAGTAATCAATTTACTTTAGATGATATCCTTTTTAGTTTATTTCGCCTTAGAAAGGAACTTATACATAATTTTATTCATCAGCTTTACCCATATATGTCAAATTCAAATCATCCAATATCTATTACACCTGTACTAAACATATTTGCCGTGTTAAGTTTCTATCCTACTGATATTTATAAAAATTAATTAGACAAAGTTACAATGTATCTATGAGTCCACAATCAATTTCAGCTTTCGGATGAAGTTGTAGATAAGTAATAAACTATAGTATTTAGGTTGAACATGCATTCGATTATTCATCTAAAGAAAATTGTTCATTATTAAATTATTATTATAGTTTTCAATATACTACGTAAACTCAAGTTTTACCTAATAATAATAATACATTTACAAAATGACTTTGAATACTTTTAAGGTTATGTTTTGATTAGTAAAGCCGGTTCTCTTCTCACACAGCATATACACCGTAGTCCGTAGTGCAGAAAACGCTGATAACGCTATGACGAAAAATATTCTGTAAACTGTATTCGAAGGTTGATTTCGTATTTTTCGTCAAAAATATATTGCACGATATGGTTAAAGCAACTTTATATTGTCGCTTTCTATCAAGTCAATAATTTCTACATATCAATAAAAATTAAGCAATAGCAATATTGTGTAGTTCCAAAATATTGAGATTGACAAGTGACTAAGGGCAGGGATAAAATGCAGTAAGGGAGACATATCAATGTCAATGTGGCGTGGTAGCACCACAGATTTGTTTAAAATAAGATATTGTCTTTGTAAGTTGAGATAAATCCATAACGCGTTGTTGCTGTTTTACGGGTTTGTTCATTTTCAGACGTTCGAAACTAGTTTTGAGCAAATTTTCGGACAATGCCCGAATTCGGATCTGCATAGAGTGAAACATACTTAATAGGCGTTTATTATTCAGGTAACCGGGTTAGGGTACATATTTTTAATCGGTCAATAAGTTTATTCGTGTGACTGAAATATACCCGATTACTACACACGTTTCTGTCAAATTAAAGATTTGACATTTATTAATTATTTATCGTGTTCGTAGAGTGATTTGTGATACATTTGACTTAAAACGTATTGTTATACAAAATGCGTTGACAAAAAATGCCACAAATTCCATTTTTACATTTACAGAGAAATGCGTATGTGCCAAAATATCAAAACTGTCAAAACACTAGAAAAAGTTCCCTATAGTAACCTGGCATATATCCGTCCTTCATACCGCGGATACATGTTTGACGTAACCGCAAGTATTAAGTGCTTCACCATGTAACCGTAGGGAACCGCTCTGAATAAAAAACGTCTTATATTTTAGCTCCCATGGCATTGAACCAATTAATCAACTGTAATTATTTACACTATCAGAATTTGTTGATAGTAAATAAAAAAAACTACGCATTGCCAACTCCAACCTTTAGTTCAAGGGAGGGGTTAATATCAAAAACGTACGAGGATGAATTGAAAAGTTACCGGAATAACTTAGAAGGCCTTGGTTTTTGGTAAACAAACCTATCTCCTTCTTTTGTTTAACTCTTCATATGAACCATAAACTGTCAAGAAATTTATATACAATTTGTCAATCAGTGTAATTGTGACAAGCGTCTGTGTTGATCTGCCTATCGTTAAATCGATAATGGAAATAATTAAAGGTCGTGCGATGATCAAGTCTTTTATTTGGAAGGAAAGACGGCAACGAAGATCAAAACCAGGTTGGATGCTGTCCCTGGAAATGCTTCGTTTTCCACCGTGAGTTTCTGAGTTTCGGAATTTAAGCTTGGCCGGACACACACCTGTAACTAACCACGTTGTAAATTGTAAATAAAATACACAATGTGGTTTCGAAAGATCACCAAATAAAAGTGTGTAAGATTGAGGTACCCATAGGAATGTCTTTCGGTCGTGTAGTTCATATATTTTACACAATAAGCTGGGCATGAGAAAAATGTGCACTAAGTATGTGCCGCATTTGCTCATTTTGAAGCAAAAGCGCATTCGAGCCCGAAGTTCAGCCGAAAATTTGGAGTTGTTTAAGATTTCGAAAGACGTTCCATAACCATGGAAGAAACATGGGTACATCTTTACACTCCAGAGATGAAAATTCAGTCGAAATTCTGGATTGGACATGGTGTGTCAGTCCCGAAGAACGTGAAGTCAATTAAGTTGGCCAGAAAGGTAATGGCGTCAGTATTTTAGGAAGCCAAAGAAATTTTGCAAATTGATTATTTTTGTAAAGGAAAAACTGTGACTGGACAATATTACACACACTTTTAAACTAGCTGAAAGTAGTAAATCAAGAAAAACATTCGTGAATGGCAATGAAAAAAAATTGTTTTACCACGACAATACACCAGCTCATTCAAGTCAAATTTTTCGACAAAAATTGAACACACGGAGGTTTGAAATCGTCCCCTATACACCGTACTCGAACGATTTGGCTCCCTTGTACTTCCATATTTTCTAAAACTCAAAATTTGAACGCTGGAAAAATCTTTCGATACAATGAAGAAGCCATCGATGTGCTTATTTTGAAGACCTCAAAGAAATCTATTTTTTGGGGAGAAATCTAAAAGGTAGAAAAACGTGAACCAAGTGTAACCTCAGAGGGGTCCATGTAAAAAAATGAAGCTCATGTTAAATAAATTTTTATTTTCATGTCATTCCAGAAACTTTTCAATCGTAACTAATAAGAAATGATCTAAAATAAGTAGCTAGCGATAATTTACGATATCTTGCATTCTTATCATAAATGACAATTTTAATGTTAAAAAGTATAAAAAACTTGCAAAATAAACTGTCAGTAAGGGGATATGACTGTTGATATTAATGAAAAGATAAAGGATATTATAATACGCGTAATGCTCTTCAAAAATTCTATAATTGTTATAGAATCAAAATATAATGATGTGAGTGATGAAAATATTTGACTTAAAAATAATTTAAAATTACATTTGTGAATACATGTATTAAATGAAAGTAAACTTAAAGTAAAAACCTAAACACAGTCTTTATTTGTGAATGCACTTTTAAAATTTTGACATAAAAGTTGTGACGACTAGCGTCATAGCGGTATAAAAATCTATAATATTCGGTTGTCAATCACAATTATTTATATGCAGTGACAACCTCACTAAGAAAATATATAAATGCATTGGATGGTAGTATTAACAACTGATTAAGGGTCATTAGCGAGCAGATGACTAGCATTTTTTCATCTCGTAAATCGTTTATGGATTATTTTGCACAAAAATAATTGAAATAAAAATGCGTACAATTAATTTTTCTATATCTGTTATTTGAAGTATTTTTCTCTTAAACGATTGACAAAGAAAAACACAGTGCTCTAATCAGTTGTTCATGCTACCAGCCATAATAATTATGTCTATATAAACATAGAAATTTTTATTTACTCCGGTTATAATTATACATACATTATAAATTTATTTCTTTATATTTTACTACATTCGTAACTACCGACACTAGTAAATATTGTAATTTCGTAGCCATCAGAAACTTATAATCATAGTAACAATCATTTATGAATACTTAAAAATGACGTGCCGCTGAATTGTGAATTTATCCAGACCAAAAATTGCAATTTGTTACTTGGAACGTTGTAAAGATAATAGACTGTTTAATAAATAAAGAAAAGTAGTTTTCTAACGAATTTTTCAGTTTTAATTCAAAATGAAAATTTGATGGCATTTTGGTATGTATGCTGTATCGTACGATGTTAATTTTAACAACCTGTTAAAATTTGTAGCCAATAGAAACCAATAATTTGTTATCGTCTTTTAAATTTTTTGTTCAGTGTCTTGTCTACTATCGTTATAGGTGAAAAAGATAAACAGAATGTTAAATTATGATGCAATAGGTAATATATTGAATGTAATTATACGTCTAAATGATTTGCAGCAATTATACTCGGATGCTTTTCAATAGTATTTGCACTTTCGGACTAGATAAATCCATACATTTTGACATTTAAAAATAAATAGGACAACAGAAATATTACCGTAGTTACAATTTCTGACATCAATGACATTATCAATCACACAAAATTGTTTCTATTGTTATAAATTTGTAATAATATGATAATATAACTTATTAAGAAACAAATATCTAAGATAAGGAGCAATATTGTACCAAGACAAAAAAAGACATCTTAAAATATCTGCCCATTTCCGAACATTAACCATTTCAGTTTTAAACACTCTTTTTTGTAAATTATTATAGGTTCTTGTTTACTATTCTGAGGCATGTTATGATTTATTTAATCATGTTTTCTTATCTACCTAAAATCTAGACACAGTTTCCTCTCTTCAGTGCATCCAATGACAGAGACCGCAAGACTAACAAGAGGCTTATTTTGGGATGAGACATTAAAGCCAGAAGATAAAGCAATGACTATCCTTCCAGATGAGAAAGTACCACCAGATAATGATCAGAAATGGTCCATTTGGAAATCGTTAAATCGCCTACGAAGTCAAGTAGGAAAATGCGCAGTAAACATGTTCAACTGGGGGTACCAAGCAGAACCCACTTTATGTCATTGTGGTCAAGAACAAATAATGGCCCACCTGCTCATGTGCGCCAACTTAGAAGAAGCATGCACGAGGGAAGATCTGGCTAAGGCAACACCAGCTGCTATAAACTGTGCAATTTTTTGGATGAATACTATTTAAATAGGCCACTTCTCTGCCAGTTTTTGCGGACGGTTTTTCCTCTGGCATGAAGAAGAGAATCTTCGGAGAAGAAGCATCCTCTCCGTCCTAGTTAATGCTGGACGATGCATAAGGTTTATTTCCATAATTTCCAAATTTGACTATTTAAATGGTTGTAACAACATAGCTCAGCAAACTCACTCCATGTGGTCCGGATGCGGTATTTCGCTACCGAAAATCGGTCACTTCAGTATCTAAGGAGTGAGAAATATTTGTTGTAATGTTTTACATATTTATTGTGTATTAATTATTTATATTATGTATATGGTTTGGACACGAATAATAATAATCTACCTACCTACTGACATAATTTATTGTGACTACGTTCACCAAACCTGCAAACTCAGTGACTCGTAAAATTTATTCTTAATCAGGAGTAATTGAGCTATGGCTATGATAAAAATAACAAATTCAGTTGTTTTCTGATCATAGATACGAATGTATTTTTAAATGGTAGCCATGGTAATTAGTTTGTTACGGTGACTAAAATTTAGAGTAAATACTACCAGTCATTATTTTTCTTTTATTTTTGGGTTCGTTTAAAAAGCCTAGTTTATTCAACGCTTGATAATGTCATAGTTGATCTTAGGCAACGAACCATGGACGGTTGCGATGTAAGGGCTGCAACCAAGAATATTTAATATTAAAATATAAACATTTTGAGAAGCTAAACTCGTGTTTTAAGAATATGAAATGCGAATTATAACTTGAAGATTGGATTTTGTTCATATCTTTAGCAAACAAATTTGACTCGGGTTTTTGTAATATATTGTTTGTTATCTTTTACCTCCCGTCGTATCGTAGGTAAGAGAGGTAATGTTATCGGTCCAAAAATTCCATGGTTAGTTTTCAGTAAATAAGCACAAATTAGGATCCCCACAACACGTTTTTACTATTTTTACCTCCCGTCATATCGTAGGTAAGGGAGGTAATGCAATCGTGCCAAAAATTCGATGCTGAATTTTCAGTAAATAAGCACGAATTAGGGTCCCCACAACACGTATTACTATTTTTACGATGATGATGATGATGATGATGTGTGTGTGTGTGTGTATGTGTGTGTGTATATATGTGTGTGTGTGTGTGTGTGTGTGTGTGTGTGTGTGTGTGTGTGCATGACGATTTTTTTCGTTCATAATAACTCTCACAACAAACTTCCGAAAATTTCTATTTAACGTATTTAAGCTTGCTACATTCATACAAAGAGTTGATTAGACTTTGGGTAAAATTGGGCAACCCGACATGATACTTTACTTGAAGCCCATAACAGTTTTTAATGAAAAAATATATTAAAATATAATCCAAAACTTTTCAATATTAGAATTTAAGACTTTTATATCAAGGGGAACAAAATATTAGATTTTGGCTAAAATTAATCAACCAGAAGTGATACTTTACTTGAAGCTTTGTAGAGATTTTCGTGAAAAATATATCATGATATACTCCAAAACTTGTCAAATATTGTATTTACGACTTTTATGTGAAGGGAAACAACATATAGATTTTGGCTATAATTGATAATCCGGAAATGATACTTTATTTGAAGCTGTCAACAAATTTTCGTAAAAACTGTATTATGATATATTCCAAAACTATTCAAATTTGGTATTTTAGATTTTTATATTAATGAGAACATGATATAGTTTTCAAAAATTGATAAATCGGTAATGATACTTTACTTGAAGCTCTGAACAGATTTTTGTGAAAAATATATTATATATTTCAAAACTTGTCAAATTTAGTATTTAAGAATATCAGTGGACACGTGTGTTGGCTCTCGTTGAAACATAGCAATAAACAAATTAGAATTTTATTAAAACACATTCAGTAAGTTTCAAAAAAAAATTCTCATTAGTATTTAAGACTTTTATATAAAGGGAAGCAACATATCAGATTTTGGCTAAAATTGATAAACCGGAAGTGATGTTTTATTTGAAGCTCTAAACAGATTTTCGTGAAAAATAAATTGACACAATCCAAAACTTTTCAAATTTGGTATTTTAGATTTTTATATTAATGAGAACGACATATTATATGTTTTCTAAAATTGATAAGCCGGAAGTACATGATCCAAAACTTCACAAATTTAGTATTTAGAACTCGTGTATAATTTGAAACAACATTAGATTTTGACTATACCTACATGATAAACTGGAAGTGGTACTTAAGTTTGAGCTCTTTACAGATTTTCGAGGAAAAACATAATAATATATAATCCAAAATTTGGTATTACAGACTTTTCTATTTATTGGAACAACAAATTAGATTTTGTTTACAAACGATCAACCGAAAGTTATACTTTACTTAAAGCTTATTGTTATTTCAAACAAGAATTGACGGGAGGTCAAGTGTTGGGCACATCAGATTTTTGATATTTGTTGTAATTCCCATACATGAACAAAATTCAATTGTGTCAACGACTTTTTGACTTGAGTGGCCGAATTATAAACACTATTGTTGTAAGGGAAGTCTTCAAGGTCTAATATGATATTTGTAAAATACAATAAAAATTTTAAATAAAAGCGTGTTTAAATCCGAAACTATTTATTTCCGGACATATGTATGTTGAGAGTTTTTTCTTGGTTTGGTAAGATTGATACATTTTCCAAATATAGCTCCCTAATTTTTGAACATCGTGCATGCGTATGTTCAATAATTCAACAAAAGTAGAAAAAGTAAAGTATATCTCTTTTCACTAAAACTAATAAAATTACCCCTTAACCTTAAAATTAGTGATCGTAGATCTTCTTGACTGGAAATTTGATGGGTAAAGGAAAACTTCTGGAATTCAGTCAATGGTTAAAAATTATTTATTTTCGGCCTCTACTAGTTTCGGCACCACATGTGGCTTCATCAGGAGCTACAAAATTATTACAGAAATAATATAAATATGTAAAGACAATGAGGTTTTTTTTTAATAAATTACATACGTGAAAATTTGTTTTATACTGATAACATTGAAATATATATATAAATAACATGGAAATACGTGTACAATGGTTGTCATAATTAATAAAAATGAATGACAATGTTCATTTTGAATCATATGCCGTGAGATTATTATTGAAAATATAAAATATTTTAAGGATAACGTGTTTTATTATTTCTACATCCTACGAAAAAACTAATGTTGTGACCTATGTTGCGAAGGTCACACATAAACCGCCAAATCTTAAGTCATTTATTTCTTCTTCTTGTTACTAATTTTAAGTAAAAACAATTAACCCGCGAATTTTAGTTAGGATTGTATTATATCTAATTTGTGAGAATGGTTTGTAGTGTTATTTTTATTATTGTTAAGTCTTTTTATTTTTATTAATAAATTTTAATATGTTTGTATAAATTTTACTAATATTAGCACTGTCTGTTTTTAAATTAATGTTATTGGGATCATTATTAATATGCAGCATTTCTAGTGTAAGTCTTCTGTGTAGATTATATTCCGTGTCTATAATTTTTACTTCATCAAAATTAAATGTATAGTCAAGTGATTGGACATGACTAACTAAAGCGCATTTTCCATTGATTGTGTTCTTATTGTTACAATTTCTCTTATGTTCATTCATCCGTGTGCTTAAGTAACGCTTAGTTTGTCCTGTGTACTGCGCCGGACAGTCGTTGCATGGTATTTTGTACACGACGTGCGTCCTGTTGTTTATATCTATGTCTGCCTTAAGGGTGCGTTAACGTATTGCGGGTCCCATACGCAAAACAGTGTATTTTTTGTCATCATTTTCTCTTTTCTTTGAAATGATATTTCTGTCAATCATATATAATTAAGATACATATTTTTTTGTTTGTAGAATGAAATAATTTTTAGTTTTTTTACGTTATTGTTGACAATAATAAAAAAATTATTTCTCGAATTGAATGATAAAATCGAGCCAAATTTATCTTAAACCATAAAGTATGTCAATTATGTTACTAATACTAAATTTGAACTTTATTGCTCTAATAGATTTTGAGAAAAAGGTGACAATATATTAGGTGAAATAATTTGCGTCAGTAGCAAAAATTTTAGTAAAATAGTTCACACTATTTTCTATAGGTGTCTATCCTCTTGTGTCGGTATTACAGAGTAAAGCGTGGCGAATTTAAAATGACACAAAATATAATACTTGTAATACAAGATTGATTTATATTGCAACATACGAAATACTTTTTATATTATTAATCTAAAAAATATATGTATTCTACATATAAACTAATATAATTGTAAAAATTATTATATTTATATTATTTCAGAGAAGTTTTTAAAGTCATGTGGGCAAAGAAATCGCAACAATTGTACAGAATCATAATTTTTCTTCATATACGAACAATAATTCATTAGAATGTTTAATTCTTGATCTTTAATTTTTAATTGGCAAAAAAGCGAATTATTTTATTTTGTTGCATAACTAATGAAATAGAAATAAATTTGAAATCTCATTGGCATTTGAGAGACCCGATTTGTCTATACCTGCCGCATCTATCCTTTTCTTAACTTTGTATTTTTGCGTGGGGATAGGATTATAAGTATAATAAAGTAAAATGGTTTACTGGCCCTTTGTTCTCGCGTTTCTAAAAATTATAAAAAATCCACAATGCATTGGTTGTCCAAAACTATAGTCTGTTAATACCGACAAATGACTTTTAAATTGATATTGGTTTATTTATCCACTTAAAAGTTAAGGCTTCTTGATTTAACAGTTTTATATTATTGTTTGTAATATATAAAATATAAGCATTTTTAATGTTTCTTGTACTTAAAAATTTATAAAACTCTTTTGATTATAAGGCACGTATAATAATAATATGTATAAAATTATTAATTTAAAAATAATATATTTACATTTGCAAATAGAAATACTACTAAATAGCAAAAATCTTTCTTGCAAATATTTAGTTGACCCAGGGCGGCAATGGTACATTATAGAATTTTATGTACCTCAAGAACAGTGTAAGAAATTGTTGTAAAAACATTTTTATTAGAATTTTGCAGTCATTCCAGGTTCATTTTGACTGTTTTTTTTTATGTTAATGCAATTATTTTAGATTTTTCTGTATTTGTTTCCAATTATTTCAATTGTCACCACATCAATACATATAAATTATCAGATAATATTTTATAAGGGAAAAAATAACCTGGGTCTGAGTGTCCATATATCTAGTAGAAGAGTCGCGAATAGTGTGTTAAGTTCAATTGTTTTTATTTATTTTTCATTAATATAGCTGGATAAAATAATACTACTTTGCTTGATTAACCTTCTCTCTATCTCTTCAAATACAGAAATTTTAACGAAGAATCATTTAATTGAATCACTTGTATTTTGTATGTTTATTTATGTGAGGAATAATATCTCTATTTATATTTATACTGAATTAAGAAATTGAAATCATGATATCCCGACTTTTAATTATTTTTGTAACTGCGCTGTAGAATGAAGAACGTTAGTTAATCACGATTCGCATTTGTTAGTTTTGTTGTTTTTTTCATCTTCTTTTTAAATTGTAAATAAGAAATTAATAATTTACAATAATTTCTATTCAGTAATTTTATTTTCATTATCATTTCTCATACTATTATATCATTTAATATTTAAGAATACTGCATTAGGACGTGTTAATACACCTACTTTCAAAATTTATAAAGAAATTAATAATTTTTCCTTCAAAATAGCAATTTTCTTTGTAGCTCAATAAATTGAAAATCTGGCTACCATTTGACCAAGACGAACTTTGGACGAAAGTTGTAAAAGTTAGCGGTCGGCTTATCTCGCTTAACAAAATTCGCTCTGTAGCCTTCCAGGTAGATAACGAAAAATACCGTTATGTTAGTATGGATCAGAACCTTATTTCGCCATCTATTCGGCATATTTGTATATATACAGGAAAGTAGTTGTACGTTAAAGCGCTACTACATCATGGCGCTGTTAAGAAAACGCACCCTTAAGTTTACTGAAGAGGGTTCCGACAGTTTTTATTTGTTTAAAGCCTATATTAACATTTAGCGCGTTAGAGAAAAAATCTCATTGTCTTTACATATTTATATTATTTCTGTAATAATTTTGTAGCTCCTGATGAAGGCACATGTGGTACCGAAACTAGTAGAGGCCGAAAATAAATAATTTTTAACCATTGATTGAATTCCAGAAGTTTTCTTTTACCCCTTAAAATTAATTTTAATAAAAACTAAGTACGTATTTCGAGAACTAAGTTCTCCTTATCAGTAGTGCAAAATTAGGGAAAGTTACGCAGAGTATCTACGATTACTTAAGATATCAACCATGTCACAGGCTCTAACAAATTTAAATAATTTAACATTAGACCCCTTCTATTATTAATTATATCTCTTTTTAATACGTCTTAATAAACCATGTCTATTCTTAGCAAAAAAAATTTTTTATTATTATTACTTTATTATTATTACAGATGTCAAATTGTTGTGAAAACCACAATTCAAAACTTTTCATTGTGTTCCTCTATTGTAGACAAATTGTAAGTGAATTTCCGTCTCCCTACATTGAGTTATTAGCCTTATGTCTAGTCGTGTAAAATGACAGGAACAAGTCCTGTACGTGGACATGCAGTCTGGCGTCTGGAGGAGTAAAACGTGATTTAGGAAGAAAATAAAAATCACGACTGCTCCAGTCGAGTATTCATTCCTTAGGGAGAAGCACCTCTGGAGAAATACAGAAGTGGTCGACTAGACGGAAACAGGTCTAGAACCTACAGAATAACATTTCCGGAAGAAGTCGGAAACAAGTTACTAACTAAAATGAGAAAATTTATCCAAATTGTTATAAACAAATAGATATATCATCAAAGCTTTTTACCTGCTGCTACCACAGGTAAAGGAAGTATAGGCATCGTGCTAATCGTCTCATACCGAGATTGCGAAATAAGTTCATTTTAAGATCGCTACAATACGATTTCGACATTTTGACTACGGGGACTGTATTCTCTTAATGTAAAGCTTATCTAGTACCACGTGATTTTTTGACATACATAAATGACAAAAAATACTGTGGTGCTTTGAAGATTTGTTTCTCTTAAGAAATTGATGTCAAATGATATATTGACTCGTGTACTACAAGTTTAACAAAGTTATAAAAATACAAAATATAATTGACTAGACAAGCTGACTACCCTATAGTATTGAATCCTGGATACGCCAGGCCTACCCAGCCATATGTTTTTTGGACATACACTCTAGCAGCCGGCCCTGCTCAGGAGACGACGCAGACTAGAGAAGAGCACACTAGTCAACAAACACGAACATAAAACATTAAAAATTGTTTAACGTCCAGTAGACTCCCCAACTTTTTAAATGGAAATCTATGCAGGGTGTCTTTTTTAACGTGGGATTCTTGCATCCACGCATGCATTTGAATTATGTGAAGATGTCATTACTCTTCCTATAGCATTCCAATTATTGTCGTTAAAAATGGATGCGACTTTAAAAGATATATAGTTAAATTTCATATCTCGGATGACCTTCTTAATTTTGAAGTTGTCCTTTGACATCTATATGAAGCGTGGTTTCCAGTTTACTTCAGAATAATTATTGTTCTCATTCCTTTTTGCAATTTTTAGTGCAGTCCTTCGGCTTTGCATTATTGCTAAATTTTTCCGTATTGTTGATGTTAAAATTAAATAGTAAATTTAAAAAGAAAATTAATATCCGAAAGCGAAGAAGTTCTTAAAAAAATTATAATAACTGATCATACGCAGCCCGCACCACATGAAGGGTAATTCAAATTTCAAACAAACATTCAAAGTTGCGCGCACAGCTAGCGTTTATTGGCTAGAAACATTGGTTGCCATGGCAACGACGCTTCTCCTACCTCTTACAGAAGCGAATGGTGAATACCACATCTCGAGCTCTGTACTTCATCGTCGCATTGAAATTTGAATGGTTTATTATTATATTTATCATTGTTTTAACTTATTTGGAAAGTAATGCTAATATATTTTTGTGAAAATAAAATTACAATTATATTAGAACAGTTTCACCAAATATCGCAATTGTACTTTATTGTACCTACATTTATTATCATTTATATTATTGTTATTACTAATACTTTTATACGTTGATACGAATTGTTTCTACGATTAATGATTTATAGATTGCACATATACATATAAATTCGAATGAATCTACAAAATGATTTTACACCTATGCATTTTATTGGAGACACCGTTCTCCAGTTGGACAGACAACAATAAAAAAGATTTATTAAATAAACATATGTTGAAACTGCCAATACATCCACACACACAGCCCATCTTAAAGTAAATATGAAATATGGGTTCCATTTAAAAAAATGTAAGTTAGTGTTGTATCTTAAAAATTTAGCGATAAAAAAAATTATTTTAGTACGGCACTTAACAGACAATAAAAATATTTAACTTTTTTATTTGAAACATTTTTCTCGATTACTGATTGTTTAGAAGTAATTTCAAAATGAAAAAATCGACCAAATTCAGTTTTTTGCCATTATCTAGTGCCCTATGAGATTTTTTGGAAAAACAAAAGCACATATAAGATAGCCCCCTGTAGGTACACAAAAAGTTCCATTTAACCGATATCGTATCTTTTATAGTGGTGGCAGCTCTCAATGCGACACACTGTACAGGCCGCTCAATTTAAATTTGTACAGCTCAAAAGGAAGGTCTTTTGGTGAAGAAACTAAGAGTTTTGTTCACACATGTATCAGTCGGCAGGACGGCAGTGTGGTTAGAGTGTCAGCTTTGTGATCGGCATATTCGAGCAGCAACAAAAAATTATCACACTGCGGCTCGGTGCGGTCGGTACCTTTACACCGAACGGTACAAAAAGGGTTAACGATTATTATGTATGTATTATGTATGTATCAGTTTTGCACGAGAAGCGTTAGCCGAGTTTATATACTGAGCGAACTTGTTCTTTCACGAGTGCTGTATAGCATTTTGTTTACACCTGTTGTTGAAGTGTTAAACAAATACTTGAATTTTTAATAACTGTTATTACTTGGTGTAAGACTGCAGGAGGTTATGTTATTGCTATACATAGTTTGTGTAAATATAAACGTTCGCAATAGTAGAAAAATATTATTTCTATCTCTCATTCTATTATAAATTGTAAAAATATGTTACTGTGCCAAGGTTATTTTGTAAGTCATACTGTTCACAATAATTACGAAGTTAATTCCTATGTAAATAAATAAATTCTATTATAGATTATTATCGGCAGTGAGAATGGGAACTGGCGAAAAAATTTCGCTTACTGCTTTCGCCCACCCGTCGCCCTAGAAATAATTTGAGTAGACAAAACCAAAGATTTTAAATTATGTATCCAAGTTAAAAACGACGTGTTTCAATAACAGGATTAAACAATAGTTATTTATAGAATCAATTATGAAAAGAGTTATATTGTTTGATGAACAAAACGAGCGGAGAGAGTTTTGTAAATTATGTTCATCAAACAATATCACATTTTAATGACGTATTGTATACAAAATTTTATCTAATTCTGCTAAAATAATTTAAAAGTACACAAAAATCTAGGTTTTTCTATAACAGCTTAATATACAAATTTCAAAATCAATTTACCAAAGCGTTACCGTAAAAAAATAAATGAATTCAACTGTTTAATTTAATGCTTATGTCAGTGCATGCGTTGTATCATTGAAAGTGAATTCACAATATGTTCTGAAATCGATATAGGTCTTCTTTCTTATGTAAAGGATTTAAATGTGCGTCAATAGTTCATAAATTATTATTAAAGAAATCATTATTATTCTAGTGTGGTAATAATTTCCATTAAAGCATTCAATGGGATAACAAGGCTATTACATAATTAAAGAGTGCGATAAGGTATAAGGTGATACGTAAAATTTTGTACGATATTCGTGGGATACAACATTATTTACCCACTATGTGATTACTCTAACTCGCCCTGCGGGCTCGTAGGGCAATTCACAATATGTACGATAATAATATCTATATCCCACTCATATCGTAAATAACTATTATATAACTCATATCGTAGCAATTATATAAGTGACATTCTATAACATCATAAAGTTAGATAAAATTCAACTTTTTAAAACGGAAATACATAAAGGAATGTTACTGACGGATGCAGAGTGCTTTTAACAAATAATCATTTCAAATTAATAATGAAAATATTAGAAACATGAATTTATGAAATACGTAATCTACAAAACAGCTTTTGTATATTTTTGCAACTGACAAGAAACTATTTTCGCTTCGTAGAATAAATTTTAGTTCATGTAATAAAATAAAAAAATATTGATAATACAATTCAAATTGGATCAGTAGTCAGATAATGTAAAGACATCTAATATATTTGCCAGAATTTTTGAATATATTTTTATTTAAATTAATAAAAATTAAATGGCTGGAGGTAATATACTGGCCACATAACACTTTTGTTTACATATATAGCTCTACTCGTATACAGGGTGTTATATTTTAATGGACCCAGCAAATATCTCGCTTATTTATTAAGTTGGCAACTTTTTTTTTTCATATAATATGATTTATACAGGAACATGTAAGCTACTTGATGACGGATGTGCATTCCTGATACCACTTCCGGTTTATGAGTAATTAATATCTACTTTGAAATTTCAAATGGAACATACTATATTTTTTTACAAATTTGAAAAGTTCATCAAATTTGCTTTACAATCATGTAAAATAATCCATATGTTACATTATTAAAAATTAAAATGGCGGGCACTTTTTTATACACCTAATTGGAAAGAGAATAGTGAGCCACGACCGTGGCTTGTGTTTTTTATTCTTATTTTCTGTATTATTATGACAAAAAATATTTTTTCGTTTAATATTAATAGTTACAATTGTTTTAGTTAATTGTTTTATTTCAAGCCACAGTCATGGCTCACTGTTCTCTTTCCAATTAGGTGTATAAAAAAGTGCCCGCCATTTTAATTTTTAATATTGTAACATATGGATTATTTTACAATATTGTAAAGCAAATTTGATGAACTTTTCAAATTTGTAAAAAAATATAGTATGTTCCATTTGAAATTTCAAAGTAGATATTAATTACTCATAAACCGGAAGTGGTATCAGGAATGTACATCCGTCATCAAGTAGCTTACATGTTCCTGTATAAATCATGTTATATGACAAAAATTGCCAACTTAATAAATAAGCGAGATATTTGCTGGGTCCATTAAAATATAACACCTGTATACAGATTTTCATAACTATGAAAACAATTTTATAACAAAATAGAAGTATAAGTTGAAGTGTTCTAAGAGAATTTCTTTGATTTGACATTCTCCAAATATTAAAACCATATCAGTCATTTTTTCATTTGTGTAACGCACTTGGGCGTGGGTAAATACATTTCTTTTGTTTTAAGGTTGTAAAAATGTTTTCATAGCTTGCTTCATGCTATGTTTAATTTTACATGAAATTATGTATTTTGAAAATACATGGTCGCCATTTTGAAATGAATCAAGAAAAACCATGATATTTTGGTATTGTTGTGAAACTAATTTTATGTACATTCTGAAAAAAAAAACGATTCATTATGCTAGATCTAAAGTTGTACCTATTTCCGCTAAAACCTAACAAGAGAGTCAGAGTGAGAATAAATTGAAAATAATTAGGACAGATCTTTCGAAAATTTGTTGCCAGGCAATAGTCACGAAAGCCCGTTACACTTTGCAGTGAAAATGTTAATTTTTTCGAACATTTTTTAAAATAGTCAATTTAAAAAATATATATTTTCTTCGTTTATAATTCAGGAACTATGGCTGTTCTCTTGAAAGCGCGGTCTGCGGCCGAATAATGTCATACATAAAGCAGATCTTATAAGTTAATAGTTTAAAATGGCCGCCAAGCGAAACGAGAGTGAGTCGTTAGTTTATGTAATGTAATATAAATTAATCTCCACAGTTTACAATTTAATATAGAAAGACGTATGTACCTTATTTTCCGGAAACTTCTAGTCTGTAGGATCGTTTATTATAGATATCCTTATCTTATTGTAGCAAATTTATTCATTATATGTAACGTTAAAACTGTATATATTTTGGTAAAGTTAATATTTCACATTTATATTTAATTATTACTTTACTTTCCCTCTGTGTGTTTATCATAGTTTTATCAAACTTTAAATAACAAACACCCACAAAACTAGCAAATTCTTGCTTTAAACTATTGAATTAAAACTCGTGCTCCATTCTCCTAGGCTAGCAGATTCCTGCTGAAATCTCTGATGTCTGGCAAGTAGTTTCATTTTAGCAGGGAATTTTCCTAGCGGGAATATATAAGACTAGTTTAGTACTTAGCGCAGTTAGCAGCAAATAAAACGGCGACATGGAAAGGCTAGAATACTTGTCTAATGAACACGGAGAAGACGAATCAGTGCAGCCTTTGAACAACACAAATAATACACTTTAATTAGTTATTAATGAAATTCTCGCCACTTGTTTACTTGGAGAAGTTCTCTATAGGAAGGCCACAAACTCCAACACAAAGAAAAAGAAGATTCAAATTAGTAAGCAAGAAAGAGAGGGTTCGCACCAACAACTATTAATCAGAAATACGGCAATGTCTGAATGGTTAGAAAGGTAATTCAAATATTGTTGCTCTCTAGCTCCCTTATTAAAAAGACTAACGTAGAAGCATGTACTTTGAAATACAAATAAAAATTCTTATTTGGAATCGTATTTCTCTTAATAAAGCAGTTCATAACGTAAAACTAAATCCTGGAGACGCCAGGTCCAACCTGCAAGAGTATAAAAAACAAAACACTAACAACTGGTATTGCAAACGGACACGATGCGGAATAGAGACGCCTATAGACACATTAGGCAACAATCACAAACATAAAAATGTTGTTTAAATAACAGTAAACTCTCAAATTTTCAACTGGGCATCTATGTTAGGTGATTTTTATTACATAAGATTGTAGCACATGCATTGATTTTAACCGATGATGTTATTACTCTTCTTAAAACATTACAATTGTTCTTAAATGTAGAGGCTAGTATAAAAATATATAAGGGGTGGAACGAAAGTTTTGGGACAATTTTTTTATCGGTTATGTATTTGAGAAACAACTTTGAAGAGTGAACTATGGCCAAGCGTGTGGTTAGCTTTTTTATTTACGTCACGTGTCATCTTTTATTCATGCAGTTGCAAAATATCTTATAAATTAGAATTACGAAACAACATTTATAATTTAGTTGATAAACTGCCTACACGGCAAATTGTACATTTGTTTGCGGACGAAAATATTTCCCGAACTACTGTATATCGAACAATTTGAGAATGTGAGGAAGGTATACCTTGTCAAAACCTATCGAAAAGTGGCCGGCCATGACATTTAGCCTTAGCCAGGGCCCAAAAAATACTTTTGTTGAAAACCGTGTTGGGGTGTCTTCTCGTAAACTTGCTCGTCATTTTCACATTTGTCACACCATTATTTCTTGAGAGATTAAACTAAATAGCGTAAAACACAATCTGTACCACCAAAACGACAAAATTATGATCTGGCCAGACTTACCTTCAAGTCATTACACTTGTGAAATAACACAATGGTTGGTAGCGCACAACATAACTTTTGTGCCTCAAGCTAGGTCTATTGAAACACTTTGGGCTTTATTGACTGAGAAAGTTTATGAGAATGGTTAGAAGGCTCAAATTGGGGATCAGTTAAGGAACAGGATCCTTACTACACTTAGAGAAATTAACGTTGAATCTTGCCAACGCCTTATGCGAAGCGTCCGAGCAAAATTGCGTCAAGTTGAGTAATATGGACCATTAGGTGTTATTTAGGTTACGTTCAAAAAGTTTCAACTTTGTTAATTAATGTATAAAAAAGTAAGTTAAAGTTGTTTCTCAAATACGTAACTGTCAAAAAAAATTCTCCCAAAACTTTCGTTCCACCCGTTAGTTGAATTGTTACACATCTCGGATAGTTCCTCAGTTAACTATTTATTTTAATGCCCTTAGCGTCATTGTGTACATGAAGCATAGTCTGTCTAGTTTGCATTGGAATTATTGTTGTCAATCTTTGTTGAATTGAATATTTGGTTTAACTTTCTGAAATGTCCAAAAGGTACATCTGCTGATTTATATTCACGCCCGCAAAACTGCATAAAACTGTCCTCTATTCGAGTAAAAAACCAATTGCATGCTATTCATATCAGTATTCGATCAACAGGAACAAGAGTTAAAATAGGCGTTCTGACTTTTCTATATGCATAACTCTGTCCTGTATTTTTATTTCCTATTCATATGCATATTCAATCAACAGGAAACATACTTAAAAGTAACGCTGAATAAATTTTATTTGTTTATCCAAATAACTTGTGAACTATCAGTTATCGAGGAAAATGATTAAAATAAAATGTTACAGTATTATAGTGTCTATCGGTCTATCCAGTGGCGCACAAAAAAAAATTTTCAATTGGTAAAATTTCAACACAATTTAAATTCGTTTCTAAGATACTCATAATGGTTTGGACAAAACAGTATCTATATTAAATGTTGTTAATTAATTGCAAGAACTACAGTGTGTTTAATATACTTGTTTGTTTTTCTATAAATGATTAGTATATAATAAATTTTAGTTCTGAAAATTGATTTTCTGCACAATGGTTTTTTGTTCCAATATATGTGCGACACTGGGTAAAATTATGACTTGATGTTTTTCATAAATTACATTGGTAGCGCTTCCCGCTAAAAAAATTTACTTCACATATGAATATTCATTTTTGACTACAAATACCTATTAGATAGATCTAATAGGTGTATGGTTAACCGAGGACAGTAATTTGAGGTTATAAGATGTCATTCATATGTCAGTTTTGGAAACAGTCACACCACCTCTAGAACACAAAAAGCGCCAAAAACAATGCGTTTAACGACGTGTTTTCAGTGCTTTTATGGACAGAGCTTTTATAAAAATCAATGGTCTTGTTAAGTACACAAAGAAAATGCGTGTGTTTTTAGATACTGAGTTGTATTTTCAGAATTTTATACAAAATTATTAATAATCATGAAACTGTCAAACCATGTCACAAAATTAATTACTTCAAACTCAAAAACAAAAACAATCATAGCTATCTAATTTTAAAATCATCTTCATCCAATGCCAACTCTCTCAACCAACGCAACATTCTCCCACCTAGAGTTGGCTTCATGTACAATTAAGAATACTTTAATTGGAGTATCTTTTTGGTATTCTAATTAATCTACAACTTCTTGTATTTAGTGGTTCTTCGATAAAGTCCTTTTCGCACGTACCACACAATTCTAGTTGGTACAGTCTTTGTATAGGACGTAACACTTCACCTTTACTTGTTTGTAGTTTGACTAATCTGCATTGACCACCCGTTCCTGGATATAATGTAACAATTTTCGCAAGAGGCCAATCTATACGTTTTTTGTTGTCGCTTTGAATCAACACTATTTCTCCTATTTTTAGTTCATTTATGCTTTTGCGTCAAAGATCCTAAATATTCGTTTCGGAATCTTTGTCTCGTCATATCTTAGTTTTTTAAATAACGCGCTCTCTTATTTAAACTTTCTGTATCAACATTATCTAAGTCAGGAACTCCTACTTCTAATAACTCATGTAGAAACATATTTGGAGTAATTGCTGATACACTGTGATCTTCATCCATCATATACGTAATCGGACGTGAGTTTATTATTGCTTCGCATTCAGTTAGTAAGGTTAACATTTCTTCATATGTTATGCAAGTCTTGCCTAGTACCCGTTTCAGTAGATTTTTGACTATTCTAATTAATCGCTCCCACCAACCTCCCCACCACGCTGCTGTTGGTGGATTGAATTTCCATTCTATACGACGGACAGTTGTAAATTCTAGTAATTTATGCCAATCTAGAGTACTCAGAAGGTTATGAGTGCCCACAAAATTTGTTCCATTGTCGCTGTAGATTGTTGTGGGTCTTCTAAATGGATAGCTCGATATATGGCACATGTAAACAAGCAAATCCAGGCTTTCACATTTTCTCGTAAGTATAAAGGCCCGGCAGAACCTACTCCTACAACTTCGAAAATTCTTGCATCTCTTATTCTGTCTATAGGTAATGAGCAGGGTAAAATTTCTATATTTTTAGCTTTTACAAACTGAGCACTGTTTTAAAACTTTGCGGACTGACCTTCTACCTTGTGTAATCCAAAAATCTTCTCTCAGATGGTTTAATAATATTTGAACTCCAGCATGTTTTATTTTCTTGTGGCGATACATGATTAGTGACTACAATACTGGGTGCTGGTCTGGAAAAACTATAAGATATCTAAAATTCTCGTATCGTTTCGTAATGTAATCTGGGTCTTAACTCTAATAATTTCATTGTGGTCACGAAACGTTTTTAATAAATTTAGATATTTCATATTTTCTGGAGTAAAATATTCTTTTTGAATCAGTTTAAATACTTTGTTTTCTGCATTCGTGATTTCTTGTAATGTTAAATTTGCATTATTTCTATCTTGTTTAAGATTTTTACAGTTAGTTACAAAACGAATAATCTAACCTTACAATCTTTTCATAATCCGAAAAATATTTATAGTACCACTATGAATCCACTGGGGAGTTTAATGCTGCAGTACATGTTTTCGTTTCACCGATGACTTCTTCTTCATTGTTCTCCATTTGTGGTCTAGGCCATTCACCAGGATGTAATTTCAGCTAATAAAACACTTCCCACCATTTGTTCTCCAGCAACTGACGTACACTGCAACCCCGAGATGGTAGATCCGCTGAGTTGTAGTCACCTGGCATATGCCTCCAGTCTTCGATTCGTGTTAATTACCAGATCTCTTGAGCTCTGTTCTTCACGAAAACTTCCCACTTTTCATTCCGCTTGATCCACGTTAACACCGTCGTCGAATCGCTCCAATAAATGATTCTTGTGGATTCTGTAACATTTAATTGTTTTAAGACTTTTGCTGTTAGTCTGGCTCCCACCGTGGCAGCCAAGAGTTCAAGCTGTTTCATGGGAGCAATGCGTGATTTTGCTTGGGTCAGCTGTACATTGACACCATCTTTATCTTCAACTCTTAGAAAAATAGCTGTTGCGTACGCCACCTGGCTAGCGTCACAAAATGTATGAACTCTAACATTCGCATTCTGTGTACGTTTCCCGATCAGCCATCTTGGGATCTTGATCTTGACCAAGTTGTGTAATTCCCGGTACCAGCTCAGGAACTTCGTTTTCGTTTCTTCCTCCACTTCGGTGTCCCACCCTAGACTGCATTTCCATATTTTCTGTAACAAAAACTTTGGGAAAATTGTTATAGGGCAAATAAAACCGATCGGGTCGAACAATTTGTGAGATACTGATAGAATGAGTCTTTTTGTTACGTGTTCAGTGTCGACTGTTTTAAGAGTGTCCACGTTAATTTCTAAGTTGTCGGTATATTTATTCCACTTTAGTCCTAACACCATTGAAGTTTCAGTTAGTTCATTATTGCCCGATGTATACTCCCACCGTCTAAGATCATTACCATTCTAGATTCACGTATGAATTGTTCAAGTTCTTTTTGATTATTTAGACTCGCTACACAATTGTCAACATAGAAACTGTTTAGTAACTTTATAACCGTTTCATTCGAAATCACTGTGTCACTGTGTTTTATGTGATTCAAATCGTCTAAAGTTTTATTCAAATGATAGTTTATTACTGCTGCTAGCAAGAACGGACTACTTGAAACTCCAAAAACTAGACGCGCGTGTCGGTACACTTTTATATTATCACATTTATCCCACCATAAAAATTTCAGATAATCGCGATCAGCATCAATTATTGTTGTACTTTTCTTTCACCACATGCCTATGCAGTAAATAATGTCCTTGATTCCTATCTGGTGCATTTACTTCTTCTATAATTCCTTCGCTGCGCCATTCTTCTAACACCTGGTTTTAACTTTCAAAATTGTCTTCCGACTTCAATTTCTTCGTCAACGAGTGTAATCATCTTTCCGCTACTTCATAGTTGAAAGGTACTTTCGGCTTATCGCCGATCCATGGTAATTTTATTTCTTATCTTCCTTCTTTGTTTATTCGGATGTTTTCTAAAAATCGTTGCTGAGCTTCCAAATCTTTCTCATGTTTTAATTTTGTTTCTACAGGATCTTTATGCCTAATGTATCCAATTCCCATAGATCACAAATTTTTGCATCTTTCACTAACATGGATATAATTGTAGTTGCAGTACATTGTCTTCGTGGAAACTTTTTTCTTTTGGCACTCTTCCCATTAAAGTCCATCCTAGTTTTGTTTCTAGTGCAACCAATCCATATGGCAATTGTATTTGACGACTGGTAAATAATGCTCCAGCTACGTCTGCCCCTAATAATAATTGTATGGGTCCTTTGATTTTACCGATATGTCTGTGAGTTTTATTCCTTTCTCCTGTAATTCTTTCATCCATAATCCATTTCTTATGTAAGCAACGTCATTTACTATAACTTTTTGACTTAATACTTCTAAATTGCAGGAATATTTATCATCTGTCGAACTCACAGCAATTTCATATCTTTTGTGCTCTTGTTGAACAGTTTCTACTCCTCCAAATAAAGGATGAATCAATCTTTCTGTACCTTGATTCGAAAGTTTCAGTTTTCTCGTATCTTCATGTATATAAGATTTTTGGAACCCCGTGTCAATCATTTCTCGAACCAAATAAGACTCACCATGACATTTTAGTTTTACAACCAAAGTTTGTAGCAATACTTCCGGGTTGGTTGAAAAATTGGTCAGATTCTTGTTCACTTCCTGAGTTTGCTTCCGTTTTTTGATGAGCTGGAAGGTTTAGACACATTAAAACCACATGGCGTCCTTCACATATTGAACATCTAATAAATGCGTGACACTTTCTAGCAAAATGATTCATTTTTAAACAATGGAAACAACACTTTTTGTCATTCACAATTTTTCTTTTGTCTTCTAATGGTATTTTATTGGCTTTAAAACATTCTGTGCTACTGTGCCTTTTGTCACAGAATATACATGTGTTGTCTTTTCTGTCGTCTTTATATTTACTAAACTAGCTGCAGTTGGTACGTCCTTTTCATTTGCAAACTGTATTTTCTTCTTACGTTCTCTTGCTTCGCAAGTTATATTAAATCCAGATGCCACTAACTTTATTCTCTCCTCGTTCTGGACTTCAGATCGTATAAATAACATCAAATTCTTTAATCTTTTACTTATACTATTATCTTCTGCTTCCTTTGATGGCTCTTCAACAAATAATGTCCCCGTTCGTTGCCATGTTCTCAGTAAATCTTCT
Source organism: Harpalus rubripes (assembly GCA_963082715.1). NCBI lineage: Eukaryota > Metazoa > Arthropoda > Insecta > Coleoptera > Carabidae > Harpalus > Harpalus rubripes. Next base: position 24,715,613 of record OY720454.1, on the reverse strand, counting down.
GGCATTGATGATTCCACCAAAGGAAATAACATTGCAGCGTATTTTTCAGTTGTGACTCCGAGAGATTCTAAAGCACGTAAATGGCATTCCAATTTATCATATAAAAAGCACAGTGGTATCATTTCATTTTTGTTTATCGTTTTCTTTAACACTAACGTTAACAGTTCACGTACATATACCTCAATGAGTAAATGTTCTCGTCCAAATCAAGTTTTTAATCCCTCTACAGCTTTACTGTAATTATTTTCAGTTGGCGGGAAACAAGTGACATATTCATGTGCACGACTACCATCTACTGTCGCTTGAATCAAATATTGAAATTTATCTTTAGCTGCTAACTCTTCGTCTTCGTGGATTTTATGAAATTGGCCCCAAAACTGTAGCCACTCCTTTATGTTCCCATTAAATTTCTTCAATTCGATCTCCGGTAATTTGAATTTGCGATGTAAATTACGTAACCTTCTTACAGAAGAGTGTCCAGATCGTACAGACATTTCTGACTCTCTTTCTTCATCTAATTCAGCTTACAATGAGTCTTCAACTGTGGGCGTAAGAACGTTTTGTACATCTATTTTTAATTTTTCGTACTTACGTTGGTACTCATCTGCTGATGTTGTTTCTTGATCATATTCATCATCGTTTAGATTACAGTCCAACATCAGATTAAATATTACATTGTCTAATTTTTATATTTTATTAACTCTTTTTTCGAGTAATAATAAATTAGTCTTAATCTCCGCTTTATCTGGGACCTCCTTCTTTATTTCGGTATTTAGCTTTTCATACATTTTTATGAACGCACGTTGTTCTATTGTACGCGATGTCTTCTCCCGTTTTATAATTTCAATCTTCCTCAAACTACAAGTATCAGCACCTAATTTCGAATTTGAACAGCACGCTTAAAATTCTTGTCACGGTCGCCACTTTGTGTTTAGTACACAAAGAAAATGCGTGTGTTTTTAGATACTGAGTTGTATTTTCAGAATTTTATACAAAATCATTAATAATCATGAAACTGTCAAAAAATGTCACAAAACTAATTACTTCAAACTCAAAAACTAAAACAATCATAGCTATTTTAAAGTCATCTTCTTCCAATGCCAACTTTATCAACCAACGCAACAGGTCTTAAATTGTTTACCTCATAACTCTTAATTTACAAACCAGAATAAGACTGAATATTTTATCTTATGTAAAAGTTAATGTTTTAAGAGAAGAAGTGTTCCATTGAACAATGTCACAATTATTATATATACTGTACCAATAATAGACAAAAACAACTATTAACAAATAATATGTATTACATGTTACACATTTAAAAAACTGCAGCCTGCAAGCAAACACAAACAGATATTGAAAAATGCTAATAGAAATACATGAGTATTTAATTAATTATGCATGAAATTACTATATTACCTGAAATTTTATATAAATTTCAACAATTTAGTGGAAATTTTGTCTATGCAATAAATGGAGTTGAAGTGTGCTTTATAGGATAGGGGATTTTAGTTAAATAATATTGGCAGATTGTGGAAGGATGTAACTAGGTGAAAATATGTATATTTATATATAATTTAAATCATTACAGCTGTCAATGAAACATCAATAATTTATGAATTTATCGTACAATTCATTAATAATTAAGCATTTTCAGCAGCTTGAATAATGAATCACTAAAAACAGCCCTGCGCGACACAATAACATATTTTATGTAAATTTAGTTTATGAAACATGAATTTATAAACAAAATAGAAAATATATCATGGATAATTTACTAAGCAAATTGCATAATTCAAATTTTTAATCTAGTAAATAATATTTCAGCACCATGAATGTATTTCAGTTATTAATTATACATTCAGCATTATATTTATACAAAAACAAATGAAAATTTTAAAATTAATGGGGAACAAATGGAACAGGGGATTCTGCAATGACAGGTGACAAATTAAATTCATTAGATTGAAATGTTAGCGGAGATGCGTATTCCGATTTATATTTCAGGGGCACGAACGAAACAGAACGAAGATACATGTGGACTCACGCGCACAGATGACACATTAAAATTTTACACTTCGTAACATCCTTACGATATCTATCAATATTTTCATTGACCAATATATTTTAACATTTTAAGAAAATAAACCTTGGAACAAAAAAGGGACAAATCAAAAATTTCACTTTTGTAAAAAAAAATGAAAAATGAAAGCAAAAAAATTATACTTTTCAACTTATTCTCATAGATTAAAGTATAATTTAGCAGAAAATGGGACTTTAGGAGTTTAATAATAAAAAATAAGGCGGTTTTTACCAAAAATTATAATTTGAGACAAAAAGGGGATACAATGCAAAAAAAATCTGATGTGGCCAGCACATAACCTCCCGTCAATTCATATTTAAATTACCAATGGGCTTTAAGTAAAGTATCACTTCCGATTGATCGTTTGTAAACAAATCTAATTTCTCGTTCCAATAAATAGAAAAATTTGTAATACGACATATTGGATTATATTTTATTATATTTTTCTTCGAAAATCTGTTAAGAACTCCAAATTATCGTATAGTCAAAATCGAGTTTTAAATAAATCTAATATGTTGCTACCCTTCATATAAAAGTATTAAATACCAAATTTGACAAGTTTTGGAATATATCATAATACATTTTTCACGAAAATCTGTTCATAGCTTCAAGTAAAGTATCACTTCCGGTTTATCAATTTTAGAAAAAATCTATATTTATTATTTCCTTTATTTTTTTATATAAAAACTATACTTTGGATTGGGGGCCGCAGAATAGCATGCAATACCGCTGTAATTTAAGAGAACCAAATTTATCAAATTTATAAACATCGTAAACCATCGTTTCGTTTAATAGAAAAATGACTTATTTAAGAAAGGTATTCAAACATTTTATTAATTTTTAAAAAAGCAATCAAATAATAATTATTTTTAGAGAGAACTTTCAGAACGATAATTAGATTATTTTGACATATAAAAATTGTATTTTATAGAGTTAGTTGTTATGAGTGCATATTATAATATTTCTCAAACTTCGCATTCTGTTCACTATATTGATATTAGTTGGATTGTCCTTTGCAAGCTGGGTTTTCTGTGGCAATTATAATAAATGTATTTACCTTTGTGTATTAGACTACAACAAAGCGCATTTGGTAATGAAATTTGGCTTACGAGTACCGCGCAAGAATACAGAGTTCCCCGCAATTGAATTTGCCATCATCTTATATGTGCATTTTGATATTGCATTTAGTGTCATCTTTATAACCGATTCGTTTCGCTTCGTATACTCCCAAACTTCATGCAAGTTTGTATATGCTTTAAGTTTATTCAGTCATCCCAACCATAATACTTCGAAGAAGTTATTCAAATATTGTCAGAATATGACAATTTTTTTACCTCACGCTAACAAAGGTAGCAGAGGTTTGAAGATCATGTTAAAATCGCATACCGAGGTAAAACATAATATAAGTAATAAAGTCTGTAAAATAATTACAAAATTCAGGAAAAATTAAATTTTTAAGTTAAAATAAATGCGAAACACAATAACCCATACATCATTACAAATATGACTCAGGTATGCATTCCATTTAAATATAACTGATGTGGCCGGCACATAACCTCCATTCAATTCCATGTTTAAAATATCAATGAGCTCTAAGTAATGTATCACTTCCGATTGATCGTTTGTAAACAAAATCTAATTTGTTGTTACAATAAATAGAAAAGTCTGTAATACGAAATTTTGGATTATATTTTATTGTTTTTCCTCGAATTTCTGTTAAAAGCCTCAAAATAAGTACCACTTCCGGTTTATCATATAAGTATAGTCAAAATAGAATATAATGTTTTAAATTATACACGAATTTTAAATACTAAATTTGATAAGTTTTGGATCATATTTAATATATATTTTCAAGAAAATGTGTTTATAGCTTTCTGTAAAGTGCTACTTTCGGTTTATCAATCTCAGAAAAAAAAGTTTTGGATTGTATCAATATATTTTTTACGAAAATATGTTCAGAGCTTCAAATAAAGTATCACTTCCGATTTATCAATTTTAGCCAAAATCTAATATGTAGCTCCCCTTCATATATGTTAAATATGCAGTGTAATCGTTACGAATTATAAATGTATGATAATTTATTATAATCTTTATTTTACATGTCAGAATATTATAGAATACATTTCAAATTCAGTTTTTTTATTTCCATGTAACTATAGCAACAACTTTTATAACATTTAAACCTAGTTGTCTAACACTCCCCCCGCAAACAAAGCTTGCCAAATTTTTATTTTTGCAAGAAAATTCTAATTTATTGGTAGATAAAACTTTTGTGAGGAAGTCAGCTACCTTTTTATCTGTTCGGCAATAACAAATCTTAACGATATTATTATTTACATTGTCCTGAATAATATGGTATCTTATGTCAATATGTTTTGTTCTTTCATGCAGAGTAGGTTCGTTCTCAAACTTGATTGCTGATTGGTTGTCGCAGTAAATTTCGGTTGGTTCTGGGATCATCAATCTTGTGAAGTCAAGAACGTTTATCTCTTCTATCAGTTTTCGTATATAAATTATTTCTTTGAGAACTTCTGTTCGACTCATATAATCTGCTTCGCAACTGCTTAAAGCAACTGTTTGTTGGCGTTTTGTCTTCCAACTGACTGCTGTTCCTCCCATCATTATTGCAAAGCCTGTTGTTGATTTTCTGTCTTCTTCATTTGCTGCCCAATCTGAATCCACGTAGGCCTTTAACGGTTTCCCCTGTTCTTTGAAATTTTAGTGCATAATTTGTAGTTTCTCTCAAATACCTAAGAATTTTTTTTACTGTCATCCATGCTTCTTTATTATAATTTGTACAAAAACGTGAAATATAATTTGCTGGAAAAGATAAATCTGGACGAATGCAATTTGCTGCATTCAAAATGCTTCCAACAGCTTCTCTGTATGGAATATTTTAGTGTTCCATTTTAATAACATTTTTATTTTCCTTTTCTTCGTTTTTCTTTGGTAAGTTTATAGGTGTAGATACTGATTTGCAATTTTCCATATTGAGTTGTTGTAAAATGTCATTAATATACTTATTTTGATGTAAAATCAAGGTTCTCTCTTCTCTATTTCGTTCTATTTTCATTACAAGTATATAACTTGCTGGACCTAGATATCTCATCTTAAATTGTTTTTCTAATTTCTTCTTGAAATTATCAATTTCCTTAATATCGTTTAATATTATTAATAGACCATCCACATATACTGCAATGATTAATATTTTTTTTCTGTTTTCAAATATACGCAAGTATCAGTTCTCAGTCGATTGCAACCAAGTTTTATTAACTCTTCATCTAGTCGTTTATTCCACATTCGGCCTGATTGACGTAAACCATATAAGCTTTTATTTAGTTTACAAATTTTATTTTCATATCCAGGAATAATAAATTCCTTAGGTTGTTCCATGTAAATTTCTTCATCAATTTTTCGTTCTCACAACGGGAGAAAAGGTTTTGTCGAAATTAATTCCATGTTCTTGTGCGAAACCTTTAGCTACTAATCGAGCTTTGTAACGTTCTATACTTCCATCTGCATTTCGTTTTATTTTTAACACCCATTTACAACCAATCGTCGTTTTTGCAGGGGGTAAATCCACAACGTTCCAAGTTTGGTTTTCTTCTAAACTCTTCATTTCTTCTTGCATTGCTTCTTGCCATTTTGTAGCATTTGGACCTTTCAATGCTTCATCCACTGAAACGTTATCTTCTGTACAAATATCTGCAACTTCAAAACTCTCTGGTGGTTTTATTAGTCGACCATATCTTGTTTTATAATTTCTTTCTTTTCCTTCTATTCTTAAATGATTGTCTTCTATACTGGCTTCTGTTTCATTTTCTACGATTTCGTCTATATTTTTGGGAATATTATCATGTTCTGTTCGAATTTCATTATTGATTAATTGATTTTCAACCAAAATAAATTTATTTTCAGTTGATTTTGTTTCTTTAATTGGGCCAGAGATTCGATTATTTAATATTCTTGTAAGTGTTCGATTTTTCAGATAATTCGATGCATAAATTGCTTCTGCCCATAATTCTTTCGGTGCGCAAGTTTCATAAATTAGACATCTTGCTTTTTCTACGAGGGTTCTATTTAGAGGCTCGGCAATCCCATTTTGTTGTGGTGAACCAGGAGTTGTGGTTTCGTGTCTAATTCCATTTTCTCTTAAATATATCTTGAATTCTTTATTTACGTACTCTGTGCTATTATCTGTGCGTAATGTTTTTATTCTTTGTTCTGCAAAAGTTTCTACTTCATTCTTGAATTCGACGAATTTGTCTAGTACTTCAGTCTTGTTTTTCAAAAAAATAGATCCATGATTTTCTTGAAAAGTCATCCGTGAATGTCAAAAAGAATTTTTTACCTCCTAATGATGACGGTGTGATTGGACCACAAACATCGGAATGTACCAGTTCTAAACATTTTGGTCGTGTTGTTTTACTCTTCGGAAAAGGTAATCTTTTAAATTTTCCTGATTCACACGTATCACAGTTTAAATGTTTATTATTATTGTTCAAATATATGTTCGTTTGTTTCAATCTTCAATATATTACGCAGATAATTAAAATTTATATGTCCAAATATTTTATGCCATTTTATGAATGTTTCGTCATTTTCATTGACACTTAACATAATTTTCTCAGTTTTATTTACGGTGTCTGAAACGAATAAGTTATTTTTCAATGATCCTGTAGCAATCAAGTATCTTTCAGGAACTGGACCAAATATTCTTGTCTTCTTATTTTCGAAAATTACTTTGTGTCCTTTTTCTAACAGTTTTTTAACAGATTATAAGTTAGCTGCTAGTGTGTGTATCAGAGACAACTATCTAAAGAGTGATTGGACAGACATATGGGTGGCCTTGTAACAAAGTTTTTGGCGATGAGGGGTAAACGGAGCACGGGGAAAATAGTTCCTTGCATATTTCTTCAAAGGGCAGCAAAATCACAAAATGACGAAGACTTAACATAGAAGGCAATGCAAAAAAAACATAATGGAAAATTTAAACGTCAAACTGAAAAATTTATAAGCTGACATGACATACATAATTTCTGATCCAGCATGATTTGAATTTTTATACGTTTAAAACATATAGAGAACTCGTAAGATATCTTATGAACATTAATTACTTTATATATAATAATATTTATAAGTTTTTCTTATATATATTTCTGTAGAATTTCATGGAGAACAAATAAATATCCTGTTGAACATTTATCAAATGAACTTGAGCATTTGCAATTCTTCGGAAGAATTCTATATGAGAAAAGAAAGGAACCAACGCAAAAAGAACTAAAAATCTGCAGTAGTACATAAAAGCTGACAAGTTCATAAAGTTACGTCTAAATGAGTTATGTGAACTATGGAGATGTTGGAGGTTGATATTCCTTAGCTCCCAATTTTCGCTTCTTTTTTTTCACCTATGAAATGCGTACGTCTCTTCAACACATCTAAGATATTACAGTACACAAATTAGGACTTGAGTCTCGCGAAAAGATATGGAATTTGTAAAAAATATTCCTCAAAACAATTATCTGGATAAATACTATTAAACTCTGTTATTAATATTATTTACATACCTACTAATTGTTTTTTGCAATTGAAAATTTGTACACTATATATTTTAAATAAATGTTCATAATACATATGAGTTTTTCTCTTCCTTTCAAATATTAAAAAATTTAAAACATACACGGTCAACAGTTTAAAGATCTAGTTACGTTTAGTTAGTTGCATATGTTGATAGATGGCGAACTTTATGACGATACAAAAGCATTGAGTTTCCAATCTCTCTTTAGATAGTTGTCTCTGGTGGGTATATATAAAACGTCATTTATTTGACATTTCCTAATTTTTTGATTGATTGACAGATACATGTCAACATTTCTTTGTCCTTTCGCTGTAGTTTGACTTAAAGTGTATTTAAAATGTTAAATTCTGCTTTATCTGACGACATATGGCGTGTGGCACCTGAATCGATTCTCCACGGGTTATTTCTTTCAGAAATTTTTCTTTCTGTTAATTTTACTTCAAATAGTTTGTTCTTTGTCTTCTTTCAAAGTTTTCTTTTCTTCTTTCGAAATCTTATTCTCTTCATTAGACGGCGAGCTCTTATTATCTTCATCATTTTTCTGGTTTGTAACGAAGAAAGAGGCTTCTTCTTTATTTTTTCTCGAATGAACTACGACTTGAGCATTCTGTCCTCGATTCTGTCTATACTTATTAAAGCTACATTTAGATTTATAATTTCCGAATTTCTTGCATTGATAGCATTGAATTTTACTTTTATCATATTTGAATTCTGGCTTGTATTCATATTTCTTCTCTGGATTTTTCGTATACTTCATTTTGTATTTTCCAACGAACGCTGATTGAGAAGTGTTATTTTCTTGTGCTCTACGCCTTCTCATCGCTTCTTGTAAAATACTTCCCTTCACTACATCAATTATCATATCATCTGGCGCACGAATTGACATAACTAAACTTGACCACGACGGTGGTAATCCAGCTAACATAAACATTGCTACTAATTGTTGTCACATTGTGTGTCCTGCGCGTACTGATTCTTTTGTTAAGCATGTGATTTTCGCTATGTATTCTTCAACATTGCCGTTTTCTTCTAGTTTCAGTGTTGTAATTTCATTTTGAATTTGAACTTGACGCATTACTGATTTATCTTCAAAATTTCCCTGCAAAGTCTTCCAAGCGGTTTCGCCGATGTTGAGTTTTCTAGAAACGGTTGTACGAGACTATTGCTAAACAATATTATTTCTGTTGGCGCTCGTGCATCCAAATCGGCGTCAACGGTTTCTGACTCAGTTTCTGATGATACTGGATCAACAACTTTCCATAACCTTTTCGTTATTAATAATGATCACATGTTCAGCTGCCAGGTTCTATAGTTTTCACTACCCTGCAGTTTTGCAATCTGTGACTGAATTCTGTCATTTTTCTTTCTGAAATTGGAATTGATTAGATTTCTGTACTTTTACTGTAACGAACGCGTCCCTGGGCCAATAACCTGTTAAATATGCAGTGTAATCGTTACGAATTATAAATGTATGATAATTTATTATCATTTTTATTTTACATGCCATAATATTATATAATACATTTCAAATTCAGTTTTTTTTTATTTCTATGCAACTATAGTAACAACTTTTATAACATTTAAATCTAGTTGTCCAACAATATAAGTCTTAAATACCAAATTTGACAAGTTATGAGCTTCAAGTAAAGTATCACATCTTGTTTATCAATTTTAGAAACTGTTATGTACTGATTTATTTTAAATTAAAAACACTTATTAAAGATACAACAATACATATATTTTATTAAACACGAGGCCATCAAATACAATAATAATAAAACTCAGGCTGCCCCATTTCCGCTTACCCCTTGTTGCCAACACTTACATGAAATCACTAGCAACCCCGAGTCTGCCTGATGCCATATAGATGGCAGACGTATACATAACATCTCCTTTCTTAACTAAACATTTATTTGTTTTATTGCAAATAACGAGTAGGGCGTTTTGTGACCCTTCCTGACCGAGTTCTCATACCATTGCTACTATTATCATTAATTATTGTAATCGGTTGGTTAGTGTTTGAGTCACTAGTTTTGTCTACAATTGAACCCTCTGTTTCTTTTAAATTTAAGTTATCAGAATTATTATGGTGCAATGTGGTATCATCAAAATCGCTTTTTATTACTGGAGCATTTTCTGATTTTCTTATATGAATACTATTGCGGCAGTACGTTTTATTATTTTCCAAAAGTACATTGTGCGAACGCGGAGTTTCATTGTTTCTTATTACAGTACCTGGTTGCCACAGTTTTGTTAAAGGATTTTGTACTACTACATTATCCCCCTCTTTGAAATTTTGTCTTGATTTTGTATGTCTATCATAGTACTGTTTAGTTTCCTGTTGTTTTTTAATGAATTGTTGATATGCTGATTTATAAACAAGTTTTGGCTCCAATATTTTTGTCGTTGTAGGTAATTTTGTTTTTAAAACTCTTCCCATTAAAATTTCTGCTGGAGTATAGTCTGTACCTGTGATTGGTGTTGATCTATAATCCAGTAAAGCACTGTAAATATCATTTAAATTTTGAGATTTTTTGATAAAACTTTTGGCTATACCCACAGCTTTTTCGCACAATCCATTGCTTTGATGGTGATATGGACTAATAAATGTGATTTTAAAATTACAATCATCGGCGAAGTTTTTGAATTTATAGCTATTAAATGGATTATTATCACATACTATCACTTGTGGTATGCCGTGATTGGAAAAAACGAATTTTAATTTATTTATAATGTTGTCAATTGTCTTATTTTTAATATATATTATATCAAGTCACTTAGAAAGAAAATCTACTACAATTAAATAGTTTTTGTTACCGTATTCTGCAATGTCTATTGAAACTTTTTCAAATGGTAATTTTGGTAATTCGTGTGAAATCATTGGTTGCTTTGAATTTTTAATATATTTTTCAATCATTTCATTCATATTCGGCCAGTAAAGTAAGCGTCTTGCTCGCTTGTTACTTTTTACTATTCCTAAATGAGCATTACCATGGATTTGAGTTAACATATCTAAGTACATAGACGATGGAATGACTACTTTTTCTTTGTAAAACAAAACTTTATTATAATATAAATCATTTCTCAACTTAAAGAAATGTTTTTGATTTGAATCAAGTAAATTTGGATTTGGCCATCCATCGTGTATATACTTCACAATTCTCCTCAAAATTGTATCATTTAATGTTTGTTGTTCAAGCAACTTTAATTTTTGAGGAGAGATTGGTAATAATTCTTCCAGTGATACTGAATGAACAACATCTGTCATATCAGGATCATCGGTTACAATATCTTTTACATAATTTCTAGATAAATAATCAGAAATGTACATATGTTTTCCAGGAACATATTTAACATTTAAATTATATTTTATTAGTTTTAATAAGAGTCTTTGAATTCTATTAGTTGACTTGTGAATGTCTCTTTTCATAATACTTACAATCGATTTGTGGTCAGTTTCTACAGTTATCTCATGTCCATATATGAAATAATGATATTTCTGCACTGCATAACAGATCCCTAAAAGTTCTTTTTCCATCATGCTGTACCGCTGCTCGGCACCTGTGAGACTTCTCGACACGAACGATACTGGCTGTCCCTTTTGAAGTAAGCACGCTCCCAAACCATCTTTACTTGCATCGGATTGTATGGTTATTTCTTCAGATGAATCGAAATATTTCAACGTTGGGGCGTTGATGACCAATAGTTTAAGTCTTTCGAACGAATTTTGATGTTCACTAGTCCAATTCCAGGACACTTCTTTCTTTAAGAGATTGCGCAACGGTGCTGTTATTTCACTCATATTAGGTATAAATTTATTTAGATAAGTTATTACCCCTAAAAACTTTTGAAGAGTCTTTTTATTTGTTGGTTCATTTAACACTTGTATTGCTTTCACATGTTTATTATCTGGTTTTATTCCTTCTTTAGAGAATACGAAACCTAGGTATTTCACTTGATTTATTTTAAATTGAATTTTATTTTTGTTAAATTTCACTTGACACTCACGAGCTCTTTTAATTACTTTGTTTAAAATTATTTCATGTTCTTCTTCCGTGCTTGCTGCTATAATTATGTCATCGAAGTATATTTGAACACCTTCAATGTCTCCAAATATTTTCATATTTTCCCTTTGGAATATTTCTGGGCTAGATGACGATCCAAATGGAAGACGATTGAATTTATATCTCCCGAATGGAGTATTGAATGTACATAAGAGACTTGAAGCTGAGTCTAGACAAATCTGGTAGAACCCATCTTTCATATCTAATACAGTAAATATTTTCTTACCACCCAGATTTGATGTTAGTTCTTCTAATGTTGGTATTTGGAATATCTCCCTCTTAACGTATTTATTTAATTCGAGAGGGCTTAGACACAACCTTAAACTTGAATCCTTCTTTTCCACAATTACTAAATCATTCACCCAATCCGTAGGTTTTGTTACCTTGGAAATTATTTTTAAATTTTCCATTTTATTTAATTATTATTAACATTGCAATCTTCACTGCATCATTTTTTCTTTGTACTCATTGGCCTCTAGAAAAATTTCAAATTTCTGAAGGAATACCTTCCAATTCTGAGCGACATCACCCTCTAAATTTAATTGTTTAGGTGGTTTAAATTCCATTCTAACCTCTTTCTTATCTTTTAAATTTTTATTTCACCTTGCAACAACACTATTTATCACTTATTTAATTCGTGGTTTTTACACCTGACACCATGTTATGTACTGATTTATTTTAAATTAAAAACACTTATTAAAGATACAACAATACATATATTTTATTAAACACGAGGCCATGAAATACAATAATAATAAAACTCAGGCTGCCCCATTTCCGCTTACCCCTTGTTACATGAAATCACTAGCAACCCCGAGTCTGCCTGATGCCATATAGATGGCAGACGTATTATACATAACAGAAACAATCTAAAATGTCATTCTAATTCATATAAAAGTTTTAAATACCAAATTTTAAAAATTTTGGTATATATAAAATATTTTTCACGAAAATCTGTTCAGATCAAATAAAATATCATTTCCGGTTTATCAATTTTAGAAAAGATCTAATATGTCGTTCTCATTAATCTAATTGTCTTAAATACCAAATTTGAAAAGTTTTGGAATATATCATATATTTCTCACGAAAATCTGTTCAGAGCTTCAAGTAAAGTATCACTTCCGGTTTATCAATTTTAGTCAAAATCTAATATGTTGTTTCCCTTCATATAAAATTCTTAAATACTGAATTTAAAAAGTTTTTGAATATATCATGATATATATTTTCACGAAAATCTTTTCAGAGCTCCAAGTAAACTATCACCTCTGGTTTATTAATTTTAGTCAAAATCTAATATGTTATTCTCTTTGATATCAAAGTCTTAAATACTAAAATTTAAAAAGTTTTGGATTATATTTTAATATAATTTTTCATTAAAAACGCACACACACACACACACACACACACACACACACACACACGCGCGCACGCACGCACACGCGGGCCAAAATTTTACGAGCAGCGGGCACCAGTTTCGCGGTCACTCCTACTCCTGCCTAAAGTAAAATATCTCCAGCAAAAACTGTCTGGGCAGTTACGCAGATGTCTGAAGGTTAGGTACAATACATTTTAACAATATTCCTTACTTGGTGGGAACCTAAAACTTTCGTAGACTGCCTCAGAGTGCCTAGAATTTTGGCGTCACTTGCCAGAAGATTTTCACCAGCCACCTGGCGGCAAATGTTCTACAACGCAAAAACTGTAAATCTTTATAAATAGGGAGAAAATAAATAAATCAAATAGTAAAAATAATCGTTGATTACCGCTATATTAAAAGGTTTTCTTTAGGGCCGTAATTAGTTATAAACAAAATTCTGAAAGATTTATAAGAGTGTTATACAGCGGGCGTCGCAAAAAGAGTCACCAAACTAATTAAAAATGTCAAACCCTCAAAGTGGGAATAAATTTCACAATAATTCGAATAACAAAAAGACATTTTTGTCACACTATAACTTTATTATTTGAAACATTTTTCTGTATTATTAATTTAGAAGTTATTTGAGAAAGAAAATATCAACAAAATTAAGTTTTTCGTCATTATTTAAACCCCTATAAGAATTTTTGGAAAAACAAAAACACATCTGCGATGGCCTTTCAGCCTTTAATAGTGCACAAATAATTTCATTTAATTAATTTCGTATTTCATAATTATTTGCGTGATCCCAATGGTGACAGTATTAAATGGAACTGTGTAGCAAAAATCGTATATTTAATATATATACTATTATTCACGAAAGATGACTATTCAAGGTCATTTATTAACCGTCTAATATAATAATACTTGCAGACAACTGCACTACATTTCGTACCCATAGACGTGCAACGCGGAATTTTTTTAGATATATTTCAACTGAACATATAAAAGTAATTTATTTAGTAATTTTATTTATTTTTAAATAATGCTTTTCTTAAAGTTTTACCTATTTCACCTATGTTTTTGCATATAACAAAAATATAGACTTGACTGAAACCAATATAATTAAAATGTCGACTACACTGTATAAACATTAAAACAGAGGGCAGTGTAGTAGATAATTACATGTCTGTAACTCTACAATATACGTCCCTGCTACTTTTAGTGTATTAGAAAGTATAACTAATGCCACCATTTACGTATATTTGTCATACCACATAAATTAAATACGCATACGTCAAATCATTCTCTTTCTAACACAAAATGTTGCTAAGCTACTGCTACATAAAGTGTTGTGTATTCTTTCCTCAAACAAATGACCTTGAATAGTCATATTTCGTGAATAATACTGTACATACATAAATAATATTTATTAGTCGTATGTAGATGAAGATACCTAAATACACAATATCTCAATGTGTGTAACTGACAAATAAATGTCACTGTTAACAAACGAATCATTTTTTAAAAATGATAGTGTTTCCAGAAGAAAATATTAAAACATGAATTTACAAAATATGTATCTACCTAATCAATAAATCAATTTTGATATGTTTGTAAATGAAAATTAAAGTCATTATCACAAAGTAGGTTTCAATAGAAATTAATATAGTTGGTAAGTACCTACCGGGTGTGTACTTTTTTCATGGGCTAAAAAAAATGCAATGGTAAAATATTTATATGGCTGTAAATTCTGCCCTGGTCATTTTAGAACGAAAGAGTACATACAACAAATGTTCATAATTAAACACTGCATCTAAGTTTAAAATTATTGATTTCGTGCGTTTCGTTTTTAGCTATTTTCGGGCTGCCATGAGAAATAGAACAAATAAGTATGTTAGACAGTTTATTTAAGTTTGATAGATGTCATAATAAAATGACACAAAATTCTAAAAATGATTGATGATGTCAGAAAAATATGTTTAATTAACTATTAATCAATAATTATAAAAAAAATTTGACCGATGTCATCTGTCAAATTCAAACAATACAACTATTCATCGTTTTTGTTCTACTTCTCATGGCAGTCTGAAAATAACTAAAAATTACGACTTTTATTTTGTCTCTGTACGAAACGCATGTAATCAATAATTTTGGACTTGTTAAATGCAGTTTTTAATTTTTTGTATTTAGTCTTTTGCTCTAAAATTAATAGTGCAGAAATTATGAAATGAAAATTTTACTATTGAATTTCCTATGGTTCATAAAAAGTGAACACCCGGTATGTATCTAAAATAATAATTAAATGGCGGGAGGTATTGTGCTAGCCACATCAGATTTTTGGAAATATTTTCAAGCGAATCGCAATGGATGACAAACTTGAAACAATCAGGAATAAAAATAAAACACTGTACTCGTATTTGATGTCTAGACTACTATTTTTAAACAGCGCACACAAGTCTCCATAATACAATATTCATATTGATATACGATAATATAGAATCACTGAAATTTGTCATACATGAAAACATTTGAATGGATTGCTTATATGTTAAGAGATTCCTTTGAAACATAAATTTAAATCATTAATAGTTCTTTGAGAAAAAAAAACAAAACATAAATTAATATTTTATTGATGAATCTTTCTTAAAGGGCCTGGTTTTTAAAATTCGGTTATTATTATAGTTAAGATATTTTTTAATATTTGTGGCGCGTGACAAACTACAATAAGTAACAAGTTATGGTTCTGACGAGACGACCCTAGCTCTAATCAGATTTATTCAATTATCTCAAACTTTGTTTCGTATAAAAGTATATCCCGTGTTTAGTGCCCATAAAGTAATGTTTAAATGCCGTTGATGGCACAAACTTCTTCATTACCGAATGCAAATGAAAAAAATTGTCAAATACAGTAATTGATAAAAAAAAGTGCTGTAAGGATCCGACAAAACTTGGACCTGAGTACCCGGATTTCAAAATATTCGGTTTCTCGGATATCCGATGTTTGGATATCGAAGCGGATATCCTGATTCGATGTTTTGTTTATGGTTTCGGATCCATATTTTAATTATGGATCCGATTCTTCATTTTGAATGTGAATGCAAACATTTGGAATTGAGTTCAATCTCAAACTGTTAAAATGGACCTGTTACTCTTTACAGCGGTCTGTAAACACTAGTACAAAGTAATAAATTTTATAATACCCCTCTAAAATAGCCTATACTCAAAATTTTTTACTCTGTCGGGTCTAGTAATAAAACTATAGCAGCATACAAAAATAGCATTTATGTTCAAGGAACAGTGAGATTATTTTACTATACTCTAGGACTCACAGTAGGTGGCGAACCCAAGAATTTCAACAGAGCGGCGTTGATATCCAATGTTATAATACAAGCAGTAATCGGCAATATGCCGCTTTGTCATAATTAGTTTTATTGCTAGACCCGACAGAGTCAAAATTTTTGAGTATAGTAGTTTGTGCAAATGTAAAGAAAAAAGGAATTATAGTATGACTAGCGAATGAAAGTTTACGTGTAAATTATTTTATAGATGCGGTTTCTTTTCACATTCAGGTATGAGATTTTTGCAAGTACCTATTCAAATACTGAACTAGGAAATCCTAGAAATACATTAACGTATATATTGGTCAAAATAGATGTGTGACTACGGTACGCGCAAAATAAGCTTGATAGCAGAATAACAAGACAAGGGTGCATTTAAAATATTTCAAAATTCACAATTATCGATGTATTTTGGGAAAAATATGCTAATGTATTTCTAGCATTACCTAGTACAGTATTTGAATGAGTACTTGCAAAAATTCTAATACCTGAGTTTTAAAATAAATCACTTTTATAAAATAATTTAAATGTCAACTTTCATTCGCAAGTTATATTATAATACTTTCACAGAGTCCTATTTAGTAAATAATGAATAAAAATAAAAATTTGTACCATTACATATGTAAAGTAACCTATTAATATGACACGAATTTAATTAATTAATTATGGGATACTATGAAGAGTATGAAGTTTGTAACAAAACTCATTGATTTTTTTAACAACAAAGAAAGAAGGAGGAGATTCTTCTTAGAATAGAATATTGACAATTCTGTAGTTCAAAGATTTTATAACATTCATTAGAACAAATGCTTCAATGAAAAAGGGATTTAGTCAAATTTGAGAAACATCAGAAATATGTCGACAATTAATGAACGGCATCAAACAAAAATGCATAGTGGATTATTTCATAATCAGATTTAATGGGGTCATACCAAAAAGAAAAAATGTTGATTTTTCTTTCATAAATGAAAAATTTACCTAATATTATGCATATATACATCAAAAATATATAATATTATTATATTTCTCATTTATGATTTTCTTTATAAAGATTCTTAGTTTGGTTTTGTGACGTCACAGTTTTGTACACAAATACACGATAGTGAGGCACACCCGTACTCGTGCTTTTACTGTACATGAACAGATCTGTCACTTTTTTCTAACATAACCTTATATAACCAATATTTTGAAAGTAACGTCAACATCCTTGCAACAAGTTATATTTTTTAAAAAGTAAATACAAATAACGATATATGCTAAATAAAAATATAAATAAATACAATTTATGTTTGATTTAGATATTACAATGGTTGTACCATATTGTTCTGTGTCGTCCTACGAGAATAACTCGTTGAGAAGTAAAAATAATATTTTTGTTTGTATTCTTATGGCTCAAGATGTAAGGGAAAGATGGTATAAGGCAATAAATACTCCAGAAGTTTTGAAGACTACGTTTGGTTTCAAGCGTGGTTTCAAATCACAATGACATAAACGTCAAAAGTAGTTTCGTTTTCGCTCGGTAGATGTCACTACGGCCGCAAACCTGTTACGTCATTCGAAATTATATTTAAACTTTAAAAAATTATTACTGTAAAACTAGAAACTTGTGTCATAAAATATATATTTTCGTAAGTAGTTTTAAATGTACTTTCAGAAAAAAAAAATTGGAAAATGTGGTATGACCCCATTGGTTTTTGAGACTCGATGTTAATATTTGAAGGTAAGGTTCAATAATACTGAGAATTTTCGAATCTGAGAACCGATCCGGATACTGAAATTCCATATTTAAAATCCGATACTCATACTCATATTCGAGTCTAAGATCCGATACTCAAATCCGTTTTCAAGATTCGATATTCGGATCCGGATTTAAGATCCGATACTTCGAATTCCAAATCCAATATTCAGATTCGGATCCAAAATCCGATAACTACTTAGATCCGGTTCCAAAACCCGGATATTTTGGATTCGAAACTGAAACTATCTGGATCCGGATCCCACCACTAATAAAAAGTCGTGGTGAGTTTTTTACCGACTGCGGTATATTTACCGGAGAGGCAGTGGCGGCTCAAGCATAAGTGTAATGGCTGCAGAACCACCAAAATAAATTTTTAAATAAACTTACTTGTAACATGGATAAATATTAGCTGTTCTCAAAATAGGTATTTGTTTAAGTTTCTTTAAAAAAAACCTTGTCTTACAAAGTACTATATTAAAAAGTTTAATTATCAGCTAACCGGAATTAAAAATTACTGACCAAATATATTTTTAGTAGCTTCTTGTATATCATTTTAATATATCTGTGGCTTAATGTAAGATCTCAATTTTTGACTAAAAGGAGATTGATTGTAGTGACAAAGTGACAACTGATCTACTTATACGCGAGGTATGTTTTATTCACAGCTGAGGGTTATAGAAATAGAATATAAGCTATGTATTTTTAGGGTATAAATATATGTAACTGTGAACATAATAAATTTAAGTTAATATACTATTTATTATTTAAATTCAAATTATTTTCTTTTTAATACTGTAGTACATACATACATAAAGTTTTCCATATTAATAAATATTTTATATTTCTTTAGTACCTATTATAAATCGTTAACGATAACGAATGTTATAAAAAATAACTGTATAAAAACAGTTTGTAATATAGTTAATAAATATATATGTACTCGTATATTTATTATAAATTAGAATTATGAGTACGTAAATATTTAACAAAATTTAGTACAATACCTATATCAATTAAATAATCTATCGATTTTTTTTATCTTACCGATAATAGTTATGTATGATTGTATGTACCTACCTAGGATAAAAAATTGCATATTATACGAAACAAGCAAGGCTATAGTATGCAATTTTTTACTGATCAAATCTATTTTTAAATTTAACATTAAATAGTATTTTATGTACCAAGGGCGTTACGATGATAATAATGGCAGGAGGGCGACGAGGGCATTATCATCTAGTAACGCTCGTGGTGCATACAAGATTTTATGTCTCGCTAGACTATGTGAAATAAGTTTTCATTTATAATAATTTTGATTACAATAATGCTTAAGCTTTGGCGTTACTAAGGATGTTGTTTAATTGTTTTGTTTATTATCAACATATTTTTAAAACATCAACGTACTATATCGTTGGAGATGATGGAATGGGTAAATTTGATGTTTCGGAAGATATTTTATCGAAACGGTGGAAAGAAATTATTTTGAATGCTTCTACATAATTTGAGGAAGACAAACGCATAAACGTTCCCCTAATTATTCCATTCTTGTCTTTAGAAAATGTAAGTATTATATTTTGAGGTTTGTTTTCATATGACAGGTCTCAGTTCATTATTTCTTGTGCACTTATTTCTGAATATTATTACATTTTAGAGAGTTTGTACTGTTTTGGATGTGTCACATGTGACGGTAAATTATATCAAAAATGAATTCAAACGTGGATAAATATCATCCCCAAAAAAATTAGTGATGCGTCATCGTCATCCGTCCAAAATCAACGCGAAACATTGCAGTCTGCAATTCGAGTAAATTACTTTTTAAGGCCCTTTTCATTATCAAATTTAAGTATTATAATTAAATTAAAAATGATTTCTGTGTTGTGCTTTCAAAGCTGTTTTCTTATATTAATTGTTGCAATCAATTAATGTATTAATTAATAAAAAGAAAATATTTTTTTTCTATTTCGGTGTTCTTATGAGTCTATAAAAGCACTGTTTATCACTTATAACACGACGTTAAGAAGATCTATAAACATACTATTTTTGGCGCCTTTCATGTTCTGGAGGTGGTAGTCATGCTTTCATAACTGACAGATAACCTCAAAATGGCAAAAATGGTTTGTGTTGAAACATTGCTTCTAATTGTGGATTTTTATCCTTTCTCTAGGTGATAGAACTAGAAAGAAAAGAAATTTATAGCTATAGCTGTGTTAGTTAAGAAAGAATAAGAATCTGTGAAGTTAAACTTTCAACTAAAAAATTATGAAACAACAAACAATGCGCTCAGGTTTACTTTGTCAAAATAATTAAAACGGTAAGTTTTATTTATTACAATTTAAATTTATGGTAATGCAATTTTGAATTGAATGTATTGTTATTCCAGGCAGTTTATGAAATGTATTATGCACGTTACTTAAAAATGTTGACACTGTCTACTCAATTTGTGGCGGCTACTAGCAAACAAATATGAAAAGTTGACGTTTTAATCCATGATTTACAGTTCCACGTTGTGGCGAATTATCGAATATATGCCATATATGTTTTGTATTAAAAATTGTAAGAACAGCTGTTGCCGTTATCTGTGCAATTGAGCAGTGAGTGTTGAGAAAATAGTGGAAAGTAAAAATCTAGATCAATAAATTGTAAGTATTTCATTATTTAAAGAGTTTTATTTATATGTTTTCTCAATAAAAAGGCTTGATGGTCCACGTAACGTCCTTCAATCTCATATTTTAGTTTTATTTATGATAATAACCAACACGAACCACCGATAAGTCGAATCAGGATGGTTCATTAATAAACCTTGGAGTTCATTGTATGTATTGGTTTTCCTCTTTCATAATTGTAGAATGCTTGATACAATGTTTTAATGTAAACAATCAGACAAAATCACAAGATACACAAACTGTCAAAATGTGAAATTTCAATTTTTATCGGAAAGCGCTACCAACATAGCTGATAAAACAACACCAACTCACATTTTTGACAGGTCTTTTTAAAAAAAATCTAATTGTAAAATTACCTCAATAGAAAAAATAGTTGCAAAACTCGCCTGGCGGCTCGTTTTCCAAACTTGGACTCGTACGTTAACAGATTGCCTTATGATACTTGTGTTTTAATGTACTATTATTATACGGTGTGTCTATTTTAAAGGTGTACATGTACATAGGAGATTAACATGGGAAATCAGTTTTTTGCAATTTCCTGCTAGCCTAATTATTTAAAGCAAAAATGCGTCAAATAAACCCAGCTTGCCTAGCCTCGGCTAGCGCCTCGGCCGCAATAGCTTGGTTCAACACAAAAAGACCGCTTTATACTCCTAATAACATAATATACTATTATTTGCCCGTTTGTTATTTTTAATTATTAATTCCGATAGTACACACAATAACAATAATTATAAAATCGTAGTAGGTTTAGCATACGAAGAAGGTTTGCGGATAATAATAACCTTCGGAGCAACCAAAGATTAACACTAATGGAAAATCAGCATATTGAACCATTGACTTACCAGTCCATGTCATAAAACAATAGTTATTTACGTTATAAGGCTGAGAAGTCAGTTAATATCGTATGAATGAGAAGTTTACGGACAAGGCGACGAAGTAATTTCGAAATGAAATTTAAAAAAAAAATGTAAAAAATTGAATTTGACGTTTCTGGTTAAAAATAAACATGCCGCGAAATTTTTTCATGCAACAATTCTGGGTCCCGGTACTGTAATGTGCCATTTTCTGGACTCAAAATAGCAACGTAAAGTAATTCAGAGTGGACAGTATGACATCAAAATACTTACGTATTACAGCAATAACCAATGTAGACATGTCAGTAAAATTTTCATAGGCTTTCATGCTATGGACATTTTTAATCACAGAATTAGTGACACTTGTATACAATATAATAATAATGCAGAATTTCAGGTTACACAGAAATTGTTATTACCTTTTCATTTTATCTCTGCTGAGCTCGAGTCTTGGTGGTACAAGTTTTCAGTAGTACGAAAGCGGAACGGGAGAGTTGGTCGTATGGTGCATATATTCTCTGAATTTCTAATGTAATTTATTGAATATTTGATTGTGTGGATAATATACCGTGTGTCTACTTTTTTTGTAAAATTTTGAAATGGCTGTAAATTCTGCCCTATTAATTTTAGAACTAAAGTGTAAATACAAAAAATCTTTAGGATTAAATACTGCATCAAATGAGCCTAAATTTATTGACATAATTGGTTCTTGTCATGAAATAAACGTAAAGTAA
The DNA here is from genome assembly GCA_963082715.1 of Harpalus rubripes. NCBI lineage: Eukaryota > Metazoa > Arthropoda > Insecta > Coleoptera > Carabidae > Harpalus > Harpalus rubripes. Next base: position 24,693,204 of record OY720454.1, on the reverse strand, counting down.
AATATTCGTCTTTAAGCTTTTTACAGAGTGCCATGTAAACAATTCAAATAGTCGTAGTTTGACTTTGACAGATGAAAGTTTATTGATATTTATATTAATAGTTAATACTGATTCATTGAGTTTTTTCTGCAATGGTAAATATATCCATGCGTACTGATAAATACATTAATGAATTCAGTAATTATTAAAACTTTATGACAGATGTCATCTGCCAAATTCAAGCAATACAACTGTTTAACATTTTGTGCTACTGCTCATGGCACTCTGTAAATGGGCAAAAATTATTACTTTTATTTTGCCTCTCTTTCGCAAACGAAACGCATGTAAACAATAAATTTCGACTTGTTAGATGCAGTTTTTAATTCGGAACATTTTTTATGTTTACATTTATGTTCTAAAATAAATAGGGCAGAATTTACAACAATATGAAAATTTTACCATTGTATTTCCTATGGTCCACAAAAAAAGTAGACACACGGTATGTGTGTTCATTCAATGTTCACATTCATTTACTCGTTCAAAATCATTCCATTTAAAATCGAGTGCAGTGGAAGTTTACTATATATTTGCCGTTACTGTTTGTTCGTTATACAGCCACTGAACATTCCCTGAAAATTTCTAATTGATTTTAACACTCATTCCCAAAATTACTAAATGTTGGCATTGGTTGTTCTTACATTATACTGCAGGTATATTTATAAACATAAAAACAGTCAATTAATATGAAGTAGGAACCTACTATGATGTAATAAATATTTCTATTTTGTATATAATAATAAATCTTATCATAATGACTGAATATTGTGTAAAAAGAAATATGATTCACTTCTTCAATAAAATTTGTTATAAATCAGGCATCGTCCAATAATCAGTACTTACTGGTCCAATCTGAAAGTTTTCACATTTGAAACAAGAAAAATTCGTCGAGTGCGAAATTGAAGAAACAGAAAACAAATCATGACAGTAAATAAATATTCAAATGGCTGGCGCTCGGGCGCTCCGGCATAACAAAAAATGATTCTATGCGACCGCCAACCAGACGCAAGATTTGTAACTTTATTGCAGCCGCAAGAAACACAAATTCCCTTTTGGCCTGCCTTCGATTCTAATATTGCCCATGCCTGAAATATTGCCACTACCAGCTTGGAGGAGCATTAGCGGGAATTGCTTTTGCAATTAACAAATAAGAAAGAACATACGAGGATGGTTTCATAAAAACACAAACAGTATCAGTGAGAAAATTAACTAAGTACGAAAGTACATGTTATACAATGTCAGGTTTTGTATGTCTGCCAGTTTTTAACGGGAATATTTTATGTAGAGATTGATTTTGGTTGCAGAATGTCAAATTATTTTTATTATTAAGCTGAAAAAATTACTTTTCATGTGAGCATTATTCAAAATAAATATCTGGACTGCATTTATTTTGGCAATTTAGCAAATTTATCTCATATCATTATTTTAATGAATGAATGTTGGTATAGCACAAGCCTTTTTAAACTAAAATGCTGTTTTAAAAAATGTCAAGTTAAAATTTTATTATTTAATTTCAACTTTATGTTTAAAGAATGATTTTTCAAAAAATATTTATTTGAATAAAAACTATATTCTGCTATAAAATCATATTTTGATAAATTTGATATTTATTATTATTATTATTATTATTAAATAATAAAAATTAACATTTCCTAAAACAGCGTTTTAGTTAAAAACAAGGCTTGTGCTACTAGCCTTTAAATTTTACATTTACATTTCAGTATTTTCATAAAACAAATGTGACAAAATGACCTTTTGTTACTGGGTGAAATTTTAAATTATACCTACATGTTAAGCTTTTATTGCTTTTTTATTTTTGAGTATAAACTCTATTTTCAGTATTTTTAAAATTAAAGCTATATTTGACACTGAAAATAGAAACGTGTTTCTGACCACGTGGTATATTACGCATTGTTGGGTGTGCCAATCTGCTTTGTACGCAAAATACAACTTCTTATCTATCTATCTATCTATATATATATATATATATATATATATATATATATATATATATATATATATATATATATATATATATATATATATAGGGTGTTAATGAATACGTGTTACAAATTTGTAGGACATATAGTACTGACTAAAATGAGTAAAAGAAACTTAATCAACATTGGCCTGGTCTTCACCTATTTCCGAGAGAGGCCATTTTGTATTAGAAGCGAAGAAAAACTGACAAAGATAGTGATCAAACAAAATTTTGTCTATGTTAGTGAATATACTATAAAAAACCAATAAAATTTTATATGAAACATTTGTTTCAATTTCAAATAGTTACGAAGTTTTTTTATGATTCTTTCAAAAAAAAAATACCCATATTTTTTTAAAATCGCTTATTGTTGTTAATTCCAGAGAAAATCAATAATAAAGTTTTGGAGAGGGGATATGTGACGTCATTCGATAAAAATCATCAATCATATAATAATCCACACTTGGCAAATTACTGGAATCTGCTTGTAAGAACTCAGGTTCCATTTTTAAAATGATGTATAAAAACAGCCTTCGAAAACCATATGTGTTATATGGTTTGGAGGTCAATGTCATATGATGAAGTGTCAATGTCATTTGATATGACATTTTCACTTCAATGCAAACCAAATTTACACCCAAAACAGTCTGTTGTATAATATCAAAATAATTTTATTCTATTTTATGAAGTGCCTGTATTGATATCTTAAACACTGTTTTGACTAATTTATCACTGACAGCACCTATTCGATATCATTAAGTAAAAAAATTCGGTTCATTAAATTCCCATTTTTAACTTTGTGAACTGCTCTCTCATTCTCCTACGTGACGTCAGATATAAGGCGCCGTTACATAAATTTTAATTTCAAATACTAATATCACTGAAATTATAAGATAATAAATAGTTTTTATAAATATTATTGGTAATCACAATGGTTAATTTTTATACTTTATTTCATTCAATTCGACAATGGTCATATAGCTCATTTTTTGCTTCTTTTTTTTTAATTAAAGCACATCTAAGATTACCTTTCAAAGGTAAACAAAAAGTCTAATTTAATCGAAGTCGTATCTGTTATAGTTTTCTAGATAGAAGAGGTAAACCCTGTAAAAACTAATTTTTCACTTCCTTTTATGTCGGAAACAGTTGAAAATCAGATCTATGTTGATTAAGCTTTTCTACTCATTTTGGTCAGTAATATGTGCCCCATAAATTTGTAACATGTAGTCATTAACACCCTGTACATACAAATAAATAATCAAATAAAGAAGGAAAATCAAAATCAGTCAGCTTAGCGTGACCATCATACAATTTTTAAAATTGAAATTACCTTCTGTCAATGTTTTATGTAAAATTATTTTATCCATATCCAATTAAGAATATCAAGATGGCGTGACATACCATACTATTGTCTATTTACTGTACTTAATTTACACAAGATTATATTCTGGGAATGTTCTTCTAGCATGATGTATCTATTTTGTTCTGTTTTGCTATATTTAGTGTCTAATGTCTCACCACTATCGATATTTTGTATTTGGAGTACGTGACGTGCAGCAAGGTAAACGGATTGAGGGTTTTTGAGAATTTTGCAGGGATACCTGACTGATTGGGAGATTACAAGGATTAAGTGATACAGAGCAAAAATGGAAAGCGGATTTCCGATGCCCAATTATTTTAGGAATGCTGTAAATAATTTACCAACAGAATATTTAAATGTAGAACTCTGTTGTACGATATCCTTTTTTCTAAACTACCTGTTTTTGTTCGATTAAAAAAAATAACCTTTCAAGTTACAGCTACGATATGTATAATTGTACGACTGAACGTACTTCTCAAAATGGACAGAAATTCAATACGTTGTAACGTTTTTATGTATTTGGATGAAGTGTAAATATTAGACAATTATAATTAATTAAAAATAAAAGTTTATTATAACGATAAATAGATATTAAAAGATAATAAATTTAATTTACACTATGATTAAACAAATATTAAACACTAATTAAAACTAAGACTATTATAAAACACTTAAACATTAAGATTATTTATTTAAACAATATATAACTCATTTATTATTTATTTACTTATTTATTTATTTATATAACCATATTGATTTATGATTAAATTGAGTAAAGGCCTTTAGGTTCCAATTTCTTTATTTTTCGTTTAATTTAACTAATATGAAAAACGGACGTTTCGGGCGAATATCCACCCATCATCAGCAAAGGGTTACACTGGCATTATATGTATGACAAAATGTTGTACAATATTAATGAAAATAAATTAAATATGAAAACGGAACACTACTTAATATACATATTTGACAAATGTGGGCATCTTTACCCACTGCGTAAGCAACTGTATATTGATTTATGTTCACCACTTGTCTACTATCTGTTTATATCACCAACTATTCGTTTCACGACGTTTGTTTATATAAGACTGTCCAATGCCTTTGCTAACAATGCTTGTATACTCCGGCGTTTGTATTCGAGAAATTACTAGAACATCTTTCTAGACTAAAATCATCAAATATAATAGAACAAGTCACCCGAGTAATTAAACAAGTTCGGACAGGTCGGTTTACAGCACACGACGGTCCATGGCTATTGCGTCATCGCTAAAAATAGACACTCGCTCATCGCTGCGGCAACGGCGGCGCTGTTACGATTCCTACTGACCGACAAGGAAAGCGAGCCTTTTTAGATAATTGTTATCTCTCCGTTATATTAAATTCAAATTAATTTATTTAGCGTATTACGAATAAAAATAAATGTTTAGCCTTGTCATTACATGTAAATATTTTACAGAGACAGATTGACAGATATATAAGAAAATATTTTAAAACAATAGGTACATAAAAATATGACAATTACTACACATTAAAATATGGTCAACTCGAATCGAATAAAATCCTTTAAAATTTAACACATTTCGTCAGGTGTCCATTTTAGGTTTGCATTTAAAAATTCGTTTTTGTTATACCTAACTATGCTTAATTAGTTCTTTTTTAATAACTTTTTAAAAATTAGTGTAACTTTTTTCTTTATTTGAGTGAAGTGTAAAATCAAAAAATTATTAATAATTAAAATAGATGTTTATTAAAACGTTAAGTAAATAATAAAAGAGAATAATTATGACGATTAATTTAAGACTAAGTATATAATTAATTACTTTAACATTAAGATCATTTATTTAAACAATATTTATTTGACTTATCTATTTATTTATGTGCAGTACTCGTCGACTGCTTGTTTATATCACCAACTATTCATTTCACGACGCTTGACTATATTAGACTGCCCGGCTGTCTTCCCTTGCGAGTTTATATTCTCCGGCGACGTTGTTTGAAAATATACTCGAGTATTCCACGTGATAAAAACATCGAATACAATAGATCACGTCACCGAAATCATTAAACAGGTTGAGACACGTGTGTTTACGCAGTCAGGTTGCGCGCACGATTACGTCATCGCTAAACTTAGATGCCAGCTCGGCGCAACGGCGAGGGCGATGGCGACGTCGTCTGTTTCCCGTTACATTAGTTAGTGACAGTTGTTTAGTGTGGTATTTTTTAGTAAACACCCAAATATAAATTTTATATAAGTGTAAGGCATGGCGTAATAACACTAATTATCTCGAAAATGATTTTTATCGCAATCTACAGTGACGGACCATCAACAAACATAAATAAATTAATAACTTATTGTTTTTCAGTGGCGGCGCCAGCATGTAGGGTGGGCACAAAGCACAATCAAAAAACCAGTGTGCATCAGGGGGGGTTGTAATAGGTCATGCAAATGTAACCGAAGAAAAAGGCGCCGCAGGCAATTTCCTTTTTTTTTCATTCAAGGTCAAATTGCCTTATAATTGAAAGTTACATTTTATCAAGGGATGTGAAGCTGATAAACTATGAAAATTGAATATCACCTGCACTTCTACTATTATAAGATTATATTTTAACTGATATCCATATTTTGTAATCAACATTAATATTTCAAAAACAAGCCATAAATATTAACTGAGTAAAATACAATAAGTATTTAATTTTATTCTTTATCTTAAATTATAATATTTGCAGTTGTTGCCCGCGCTGCCCCCCCCCCCTTAGCGCCGCCACTGTTGATTTTGTCATGCGCCTACTACTCGTCATCCGTAGCTTGCACAAGTATGTATTTTTTACGAAGTGATTCATTTTCCTTACAGGTCAGTATATTTTTTACATCCCGTACCTAGGATAGCACGATCATTATCAATAATATAAATCGATAACAAAATAAATATGTCATTACGGTTTATTACTTATTACACACTTCTGAGTGTGCCTATCTACCTTTATTTGCAGTCAACTCACGGGCTTTCAACACTGGCGTGGAGAAGGTACCACAGGACCAAAGTGACCCAATTATGCTATTTAAAAACTGGAAATAAGTTTCAAGTTTAAGGTCGGTCGCAATCAAATTCAAATCATTTAAATCACAACCAGTTACCTAACGCACATATATTGATCTAATACATATTCCCCCTTAAAAATACGTTAAAAAAATCTTTATACATGCCCAACCGCCAATCCCCCTAAAACGGTTCTTTTCTAAAAATGATTTTAGGTATGTGAATGTTATTTAGCAAGAACGCAGAAAATATGCTTGCATATTTTATGTGTCAAAAAGAATTAAATTATAAATTTGAAAATTGTATGAGAAATAGAAATAAAGATAAAAATTGTGGCAGGAAAGACGAAGACTACAAATAATATTAAAATATGACAAATGCCAAAATTGATCAAAACGTTAAGCTTTTATATTAGAGCTGTTTGTGAATAAATTTTAATACAAGACAACTTGGAGCATCGATCCAGTGAGTTTGTTTACTTGATAATATTCATAATTGAAAGCATGACAAATAGAATACTTCCTTACAAGGTTCGAGTTGTTTTAATGTTTCGTTATGAAATTAATTCTCATTTAGCTTTTAAATATTAAATTTAAGAAATAATATGACAATCTAATATGGTATTTTACTAAATTTCTAAATTATACTATTTTGGTAACATTAAATGACACTTAGATAAACTAGTAACAATAAAATTTATTCTGTAATAAATTTTATGTTCGTGATAAATTTTAAAACACAATTAAAGTTTGAAACGTTTTGTGTTCTGAAACTATAGCGCCGCAGAATGACGTCACATTTGTCATTACTATGATAAAACACCGCTAGATGGCCCGAATTGTTACAAAACAATATTTTGTGTCAGCAGTTCTCATTTTCATACTTTTCCGTTACAATTATTTTCTACGGGCAGTATAATCTCCAAATAAAAACTTAGAAATGCTCAGAAATGTCAACTTTCCAATCATAAGTCGTTTACTGCTCGGTTGCCATTTAAGAAACGCGAGTTTACAGGTCATTATTAAAAAAAAGTAAACGAAATGCGTCATTGTATCAACAAACACAAAATATGTGTTTATTATTTTATTATTTTTTATGTGAAGAGCCAGGAGCAAAAAGATGAAAGTCCCTTTTTTAGTAAAATGAGATGATTGGGCCCACTAAATAGATTGAAGATGGGGCTTTCAAATGGTATATTTAAAAAAGGCAAAAACGGTAACAGTCCCAAGATACATGAGCTAAAAACGATGCAGTTCCAAGTATTTTTGCTTAGTTGATTGGTAATTCAGACTGGTAAAATTCTATCAGGTCCCACATAAGTTGAAACTCGACCCACATGTGGGTATAATAATAATAATAATAATAATAATAATAATAATAATAATAATAATAATAATAATAATATTAATAATAATAATAATAATAATAATAATAATAATAATAATAATTATAATAATAATTATAATAATTATAATAATAA